>JANVCC010000068.1:3469550-3660343 GCA_025345505.1 Todiramphus chloris collaris
CCCCCTTTTCCCTTCCCTTTTTTTTTTTTCTTTTAAATAAACCCCCTCTAAAATGCGGATGCCTCCTTTTTTCCAGCACTTCCTAGAAGTTAATGCTTTAGGGAAAAAGCACAAGGTGTTGTTGAAGTTGGCAGCACCACTGTTGGCTGTATCAGAGCTGCCTGAGCTTTCTGGTAGGAAAATCCTTTTGCAGTGCTGGAGCAACTGGCAGCCCACCAGCGTGTTGCTACCGCGTGCAAGGGTGAATACTTGTGGGCATGCACATGCCTTTAAAAAATGCACTCGCAGTAGGGCTACATGGGGGTAAAATCACACAGCTCTTTTTGTGCGTATGTCTCCGTTGGTATATTTTTATACACATGGATGCAGGCAGAGCATATGGCCAGTATAATTGTGCATATTTGTTTGCTCACGTACATGCGTATCTGTGGGTATGCAGAGATCTAGATTTTGTAATGCAGTTAGGATAAAGCAGCTGGAACCAATGTATGATTCATAGTGCATGCATATGTCTTCTATAGACTGTGCATTTCTTATGTACCTCTCCCTACTGCATTTAGGTACATTATGAGATATGGGTTCAGCTGCCCATTTTAACGTAAATGGTTGATTTTCTATCAGTATTATTTGAGCAGTGTTCTAAATTTACTTGTCTTTAATATAAGAAAAAAAAAAGTTTCTCAGGTTATCAAAATTTCAATCAAATGCAGAATAGGAGTTAGATTACAGGGTCATTAGCTTATCACTTAGGTGAAGCTTCTACCTTACGTGTATCACTCGGTACTTTGCTAGACGTAGTTCACACATGAGCCTTCTCTAAAGGAGCTGTATACATTTTCAGGAGGTACTGAGATTCTGCAGCCTGGCATTTGTCTGCACTAGAGATCTTTCTTTTCCTAAGGTATCTGGATTTCTAATTTGTGCATGTGGCATGTTCATCATCAGGTCCAGGCTTAGGTCTATCATGCAGGTATCAGTATCAGTATCAGTCTCCAGGCTTTTGCCTCTATAGTGTTTTGAATCTTTGAATCTTGAATGTTGTTTTTTTCTAGTGCTTCAGCAGCCTTTTTTTTTTACTTTAACTGATTTGTATTATTACTTTGAAAGTTATCCCCTCTAGGCTTCTTAGAAGGAGGAACACCACTCAACTGCTTCAGACACCACCAAAACTGCTGACAATGAACACGTTCATTGTATCTTCTGCTTCAGTGTTGGGCTTTCTGAATCTAATCTGTTTGCAATGTCATGCCAAGTTACCAGTTTTTTATTAATAGTGTCTCCAAGCCCTTCCTTGCACTATGGAATATTTGGACCTGACTAGGCCCCATCTTATTCAAACTGGTATTTTGTAGGTGTGACAAATGTCCACATATAACTCAGCTGGCATGAGGGCATTTTCACATACAAAGAATTCTGCAGTGTTCTTCATGGAGATGAGAAATAATGCTACCTGGATCTTGATCCCAATAATCATTTTTAGTGATTATCCATACCAAAATTATTCTTATTAGCATATGTTCAAGCAGCTAGCAAAGCCATGAGTACTTACTTGTGATTGTGAAATTTCACACTTGTTTCTCCTTTGCTTCTCATTTTTTGGTAACTCAAAGTTAGAGCATATGCTGCTTATAGAGCCAGCCTTAGTTGTTCCTAAGAATTTTTGAAGGTCATGGCTATTACAGATGCTTTCCTAAATGCAATAATGCCTTCTTGCTGTGTCGTTTGTCAACCTACTTATCCTGACATGGGTTGAGATCAAAGTATTCTTGTTATTTGAGGAGCAAGGAAATGAGCTTCCACATGGCAAGTATGTTCAGTTTAGAAAAATAAAATTGTCAGCTTCATTCCTCCAGTACCGTCAGCCTTTGGTGTTGATAGCTCAACAGCAAGGCCTTAATTTAGGCACTTAAAATGTTCTAATGTAAGGAACCAAAATTGCTGAGGACTTGCCCTGTACTGAATTCAGGATTCATGAACCTTTTCCATCAGAAGGAGTATCAATCTAAAGAGTCTTGTGGCCAAGAAGGCCAGTGGCATCCTGGGGTGTATTAGAAGGGGTGTGGTTAGTAGGTTGAGAGAGGTTCTCCTCTACTCTGCCCCAGTGAGCTTCATCTGGAATATTGTGTTCAGTTCTGGGCCCCTCAGTTCAAGAAGGACAGGGAACTGCTTGAGAGAGTCCAGTGCAGAGCCACAAAGATGATGGAGTGGAGCATCTCCCTGATGAGGAAAGGCTGAGGGAGCTGGGTCTCTTTAGCTTGGTGAAGAGGAGACTGAGGGGTGACCTCATTAATGTTTATAAATAAATAAAGGGCAAGTGCCAGGAGAATGGAGCCAGGCTCTTCTCTGTTATGTCCAATGATAGGGTAAGAGACAATGGGTACAAGCTGGAGCATAAGAGGTTCTGCAGAAACATAAGGAAAAACTTTTTCACTGTGAGGGTGATGGAGCTCTGGAACAGGCTGCCCAGAGGGGTTGTGGAGTCTCCTTCTCTGGAGACATTTAAAAACTGCCTGGACACATTCCTATGTGACCTGCTCTAGGTGGTCCTGCTCTGGCAGGGGAGTTGGGCTCGATGATCTCCAGAGGTCCATTCCAACCCTTAACATTCTGTGATTCTGTAAAGGATTTTCCCTCAAGTAAACGAGAAGTTGGTTTACCCCATTTTTTTTCTTGGCAATGGCACTATCAAAGGATTATCTTGAACTATTGATTTTATCTCATGTTGTATGGCTTAGCCACCCTTAATTAATAGGACAACTTTTGATTGGTATCAGAAAATCCTTTACTCTCTGTGGTAAAGACTTTTGACCCAGAAGTATCATCATGTGGGCCTTGCCCTGTGCACACTATTATGGGCTGGCTTCAGGGAAATTTGTTTTTATTATTCATAGAATGGTTGGAAATAAAGACACTTCATCTCTGAGGTCCAACAGCCCAATATTTTTTTAGGAATTCATTTGCTTAACTTGTTATTCTGGTGTCCTACAGCCTGTTTAAAGGGAAGTTTGTTGAGCTGTTTGGGAAGTGTCTCACTCTCCTCCTTTGTGTCAAAGAAACATTGCCGTGTCATGAACTCACTTGTAGTCATGGCACTGTAGCAGATATGGTTTACCTTAATCTTCCCACTGAAGTTGAAAGTCTAGTCAGGTTTGTCACCACTTAACTAAAATGGTTTATTTCAGATTTGTTACTCATTTATTACATCTAAGACTCTCAGGTGTTAATGAGTATTCAAAACAAAAAATGAAGATGACCTTCACTGGGGACTTTGCAGCTGATGAGTCTTAAAGAAGTTTATTAGCCTCACCTGCCAGAGCTTTATCCACAGTCATTCTTACTACCAGTTGCTTCAAATCTTTACGACCTGATAATTACCTTTGTTTTTCTTCTCTTCTTTCTCCCTCCCCCACCACTGGTATCTATCACACCTCTTGGACTTTGGAAGTTTTTTCCTAAGCTGCCCATGACAGTCCACGCGATCTCTGCTCAGATGTCTGACAGATGCCTTCACTTAAGAGCATCTTTGCAGATTTATCCCTGCTAACTGGAGTGGGACACAGTATAAAAGTCAGTGGCCACCCAGGCAGTTAATTGCTTATGGATGGACCAGGAGAGGCTCATTCCTCATTTGGAAGGTGGTCTTCAGTAGACAGGGCTGTGGTTTCCTTTGAAAACATAATCGTAGCATGGTAGAATCATTAAGGCTAGAAAAGAGCTCTAAGATCATCAAGTCCAACTATCTACCCAACATTATCATGATCACTAAACAATGTCCTGAAGTGCTATGTTTATATTTTTTTTTTTTTTTTTTTTTGCTTTAGAACTTATTCAAATTGTTGCTTTTGTCCTCGTTTGTGCTGTTACTGTGTTTTTCCTTTAGGATACACCTCTAGAATGTCCTACATATTTCTTTGCTGCTTGCTTTCAAGAACTGAGACTTGTGCTGAGATGATGCTTTCAGAACAAAAGATAGGATTATGATTTTTGTAATTCTTTGCTATAAAGATCATTTTGACAGGTTTCTCATACAGCCATCTATTTCACCTTTAAATGAAAGGTAGCTTGCAGCTTTCTGTGTAGAAAAAAAGTTACTTATTGTGCTTTTCCTTTTTTTTTTAATTGGGAGTCTTCTTATAAACTGAAATGAAGAGCTTTCTGGGAGACTGTGAGAATGGATTCCAAGTTCCTGAATGATAGAAAATAGTTTAAGAAAGTGTCTTGCATTCTAGTCTACCATCACTGCCTTAAGAGATGGAAAAATTCCATCTACATGACACCAGTAAGCATAACACTTACATGTGAGAATTCGGCTAGAAGGTGATTTTCAAACATTTGTTTGTGTCTTTTCAGTTTTTTTTCCTTTCTCATAAATTGCTGCTTATGAATAATTCAGGTGTTGTGGTTTCACAAGGCACTTTTTGCTAAGGTTTCTGTACAAGTGATTTGTTAAGAGAATAAATGTAAGAGATGCCTGGCACCATGAACACTGTCAATACTATTAATAATTCATTAACAGGATTCTTTTCTGAAAAATCCCTGTGCTTATTATCAGTCTGATCAATTATTGTTGTGCATTTTGAATATAGCTTTCATAAAGAAATCTATGGTGGGAAAGTTGTACACCAGGGCACTAGCCCATCAAACAGCAGTCAGTAGGGACTATAATACTGGTGTGATGTAGTCAGCTCCTCTGTAGAGGAGGCAAACTGCTTAGAGCCAGTTACTGTTTATGGGAGACTTGCTGGTTTGGCCAAAAAAAGTGATTTGTTACACAAAGTCATCCCTGATGACAGCTGTGGCTAGAAGAACAGGCAGAGGCAACAGAAGAACATAGCAATTATTGCCATAAAATCCTTTGTATTTTAACAAATGTGCTATTTGCTTCTCTTTGATTTAAATTTCCTTAACATTTAATTCCAAATGTAGATCATGCTAGAGGCTTTCTAATGACTTTCTTCTTTCAGGACTCATGGTATGGCTCTATATACCATAGCTCTATATTCTTTATAGCTTTGCGGTTTATTCCGTTGCTACCACCTCCCAAGTTCACTTCTACCTGACACGCATTGTTATTTTGGGATGTTTTTTCCTGCTCTTAACATTTGTTGTTTCCAGTCCAATAATTGCAGTGAGCTGTAGTTAATTGAGTTTCTTTAAAATATCAGATTATTTCTTCAAACAGAATGTCTGAAATACTAGCTGAAATGTGGGACATATTTTCCACTTGTGGCCATTTTTTTAACAATGCAAAGGGATTAATACCAAGACATTTTAATAAGAATTTACACAGGAGAAAATTCCACCTGTTTTAAATGTGTGATAAAAACTAGTGACAGAACTGAAACCCAGAAATGTCCTTGGCTGACGGTTTAATACAGTTTTGATGATAACTTGTTTTGAAATATGTAGATGTTCAAATAGATTTGGAAGAAAGGAGTTTTTGCAATGTGAAGTTTTCCTGATTTATTTACTTGTTATGACGGGTCTACTGCCAGAATAATCTGAAACCTTTTCTCCTCTATCTTTTTTTAGAGCAAATACTTTGTTTAATATTTGGATCAAATATAAGCCTCGACTGCCAGAGTGGTATTACAATGAAAAACTTCTGAAAGTTGGTGATTCCCTTGCTCAGATCAAAGTAAGTCATATGAAAACAGAAAAGACTCAGTCACAGTCTTTGTTTCATTATGTTTCTATCCTACTTTAATTTTTAATCATATTTTACTAGAAGCTATTTGGAAAATAACAAATTCTTCTACAAAATAATTCCAGCAAGAGTTGGTGGTTTTGCTTATTATTGTAAAATTACCCTGCTTTTTCATGTCTTTTCTATGTCTGTGTTTTCTATGTACCCATTGCCTTTTTAAACACCCCAAAATCTTTCTTTAATAATTATTTGATGTTTCAGTACAGTTGTCTACACTCTCTGACTGTGCCTGTAAATGCTTCTTAAGTACAAATTGACAATGATAGAGCAGTGGTGCTTTGTTTGTTCCACTGAAATGTCAACTCAGTGCTCAGTTAACTAAATGTGAACGTAAAGAATCTTCAGGAGAGGAACAGAGAACAAAAACCAGGGCACAATTACACATTACACAATTATATGTATTGACAAGGCTCCTGCATCTTGTGTTCTGTGTGCACTTCTGGTCTCAAAAACAGATAAATTGCAACTAAAAAAGATTCAGGAGTTATATTGTTGAAGACTTTGAAAGAATATGGGGGATCTTTCTCTACATAATAGCTCCATTTTTATTTTCTTATCTGGTCATCTGTTACTGGCTACCATTGGAGATGGGATACTTGGCTAGTTACAGTTGGTCTGACTCAATAAGGTTGGTTTTATGTTATTTTCTTATATAATATTTGTCCTTTGTGTCTGCTGGGAAAAAAAAAAATCCTCAAACTTATTACCTCAGTGATATTTGTGCCAGAAGATCATGTCATAAAGTCTGTGGATTTCAAGGGTAATTACTAAACAACACTCAGAAGCAGCTGAAAGATGTACACTTGAAAGCTAGCTGCAAGTCATTTCTTCTAGGATGGAAGAAGCGTGTGTGGTCCTGAGTGATACAGTTATGAAGCAGAAATACTGAGGGATTATAGAATTATAGGTTAATTTATTATAAAGGTTCCATACATGAAAAGTTGTTTGAGAGAATACACTTAAGGATGGTAGAGAATTAGCTTAGAGTAAGGGACAGCTTCTAAACAGATGCTATCTCCTAGTGTGATTTCGTGTTTGTAATGATCCATCAGTGAAGTTTTTACTTTTTGCAACAAACATATTCTAAAATATTTATTTGATCAATAATACTGTCCTAGCTTAAAACTCTGGCTATTTAGTCTGTGTCTATTATGGGGCAGTCAAGTATGCATTTTAACTGTGTTCTTCAGTCTTTTAGGCCTATTTCAGACACAGATATTTCATACAAGTCTTCTAAAAAGTTGATCGTAGTAGAAAAGATATATTTACAGCACAAAAGTTAGTGGAAGTCTAGAATTTATTAGGAGAATTACGCCATGCTTTTGGAAAGGTTTCTGTAAAATTTACTTAATTTTTGAACATAATGGGAATAAAAAATAAGGTTAAACTAAGTTTGTATTGTTTTCAGATTGGAGGGGAATTAAAATATAATACTCCCATCCTGGAAAGAAAAACAGATAACTGACACTGTGTTTAAATTGAAAAAAAAATATGAACAGTCTATTGATTTTTTTCATTAAAAGAGCCAGTTGTCACTGTAATGCCAGTTGTCACCTGTATTCACTCTTTTTCAGTCTCTGCAGCATTTGACACTATTAGATTACATCTTTTCCCCTAGAAAAGAAGAGGGCATAATTGGAAATGTATCAAGATAGTTTTAGGGGCCATCTTTTGGAGGAACACATCCAGAGAAACTGTTCTTCCACTATTATGTTCTTTGCTTATGGAATCCAGCAAGGATAAATGCTATTTATGCTATTTATGGAGAGCATATATGTGTGGCTACCATGTGAGCTTTTCCACAGACCATGGCAAAGGTATGAGTATCATGCAGATATTACGATGTCTTATGTATCCTTGACTTCATCTGCTCCAAAGAATTCTGCAAAAGTGGCCTGCTTTCTAAAGAACAGAAAGCTTAAGGTGAACTTCAGCAGCATGCATCACTTACTGTTAGAGTGAAGAAGGCATATAGAAGAGTCCACAACTGTGGAGCCATTATAACTGAAGGTATAGGCTCATGGTGTAGGTTTAGGAATATTCATGGAAATTCTTAAGAAGGCTGAAATAACTGCATTTGTTACTAGCTCCTTCATTGCCTAGGCAATTCCATTCATGTTTTCTTCATGTTTTCCTGAAGTTTTTGTAGCTTCTGGGCCCTAGGAATTGTATGGGATATTATAGGAAGCTTTTAGGTCTTGGGAAATGCTGCTCTCTAAGCTTACTCAGGTTATGTCAAACGCATCAAACCCTGCTCTGTACTTTACATTGAATTCCCATGGCTCAACTCAAATGTAGTAATTTGGTCCTTCTCTTCAATGTGCTTAATGACCTGGTCCTAAACTGCCTAAAAATAATTTACAATTCTGAGTAAAGTCTTCTGCTTGCAACTTCAATTCTTTAGTGTAATGTTGTTTTCTACAGTAAAGGTAAAGTTATCAATGTAACTGAAAAAGTTGTCCGACTGACCAGTGTAAAACTTTGAAATGAGCTCTCCTTGGAACTCCTGTTTTTAATTACATTTCCTTGACTTTACCAATGTAGTTTTCATTCAGTCTTTTTTTTTTTTTTTTTTTTCCCCCTGGAGAGAAAAAGAAAGAAAAATAATGAGATAGACATTAGTTACAAATTTCAATGTGTTATTGAAAAGACAAACGGTGTAACATCTGTGATAGGTGGGGTAGAACTTATCCCATAAGTACCCTTCTTGACTCCTAGTTGAAAACTACTGGTGATTATTTTAAATTTTATTCTGTCTTTATGTTACATAATACTTAATTATGTGTAGTCTTAAAAAATGAATTATTGAATACGCATAGCCAATGGGTAAGCACCAACTTAACTTTGTATCTTCCTACTATTTTTTTAATGCCTTCTCACTTTGGATTCCTTCCTATTATACATCTTTTGTGTATCTTTTAGGACACACCTAAATTCATTGTGTCATTTATCTGTAAATCATCTCATTGATCATACTGATCAATGCTGGCTTTTTTTTTTTTATTATTCCTTTATTCTCCCTGGCTGCCTGTTATCTCTGGTCATGTACAAATACTTTGAAGTGTTTGGGAGAGAAATTACTTTTTCAATATATATCTATAACTAGCTTAATGTTATTCTGATCCATGACTTCGGGTTCTAAGAGTTATCACTGCCTGAATCTATGTATTAGATTACACAAATGACTGACCGCCCATAGCTGTCCATGGAAAGTAAAAGTTTCAGTGTATGGCTGCTGCTCTCACACAGCAGAGTGCAATAGGGCCATGCGAGTCAGACTCCTCAGATGATTAACTGCTAGCTACTGTGGTGGCAGGAACTTATATTGGAAAAAGGGAATGCTAGGAGATGCTTTTGAATTTTCTGTGATTAAACATAATATCATTTTTATGATTAGTTACTTTTTTCCTCATAATTTATCATGACCGGTGTGTGTGCGCACATTAGAATTGGTGGAGTTGGCAGAGAAACTTCTAAATAATTTTTCCTGCAGGAAGTGGTGGAGGTGATTCAGTAAATGGCACATCCACGTGTGAGTCAGGGCTGAACCATAGTCTCAGCAGGATATCAGAGTGGTTCAGCTTGCTGCTGGGGAGCTCTGTTTTGAATGAGACATAAATCTCAACATCCTGTTTGTTAATCATTCTTAAAGACCCAGTGGCAATTTCTGGTTTATTAATGCTGTCTCTGTGGCCATATATAAATCCTGATTGTCACTTATTTCATTCTTTTTTAGTGCATCTTATTCTTTCTCTTCTCTTCCTCTACTCTTTTATAAAAAAAGATCTTGACATCAAGGAAACAGGGGACAGAGAAGTGGTGACATCTGTGTATTGTTTATAAAGTTCTGTATTATGAAGTACTTATCTCAGAAGTGTAGTGTCATTATCAGTACTGTTACAAAGCTGCAGGACATTCCAGAATCCCTTTGAGTTTATTATATTAGCCCAGGACTGTACTTTACAATTTTTTTCTCTGAGTTATGATTAAAATAAACAGAAGCTCTCAAAACATCTCATGACTTAAGTACTTCAGCCTTTCATACGCTGCGTGATCACATGAGAAATTACATTGCTCAATGTTTGTATGAAACATTAGTGTTTTACTTCCAGCTGTGCTTTCACATTGTTAATTTTTAAAAAAACAAAGATAATAAAAAAATAAAACATGTTTTATACAAATAGAAATACAATATGCAAGCTATAAAGACAATATATTATTCATTCTTCAGGAGTATAAACTGGCACTCCTACAGTGCTATGGAAGATACCTTCAGCAGTTCGTTTCTGTAAGTCTTGATGATATCACATCTGATGTGCATCGATTTAAATCCACTTTTTTTCCAAATGGTTTAAGAGACAAAAGTGCAGTACTTACGGTAGGTTTGTTTATTTATTTATTTAATTTTTTTCGGTCAAAGTCATTCACAGATTCAAAATAAGTATCCACAAATGTACTTCATATTAATTACATACTAACTAATCTTTAATTGTTTATTGATATGGACTGTATTGAGATTTAGCAGTCTTATGCATGATATGAACGTCTGGAGTTGGTGTAAATTTTTAAGAGGATGTAAGTGTTTATGCTTTTGTGGCATAAACCAACCACTATCAATTTAAATAGTTTATTTTATAACTGTCTACAGCAGGTTTTGCTCTGGAATAATTGGTATTAACAACTGCCAGAATCAGGATACGGGCAAAATTTGATAACTGTCCTGCAATTGCAGAAAATTCTGTATGGTGTGATCTAAGAACTGGGCAGAGTGCAAGAGAATGAAAATTATACCATAAATATGCAAAAATACTACGTGTGAAAAAAGTTCATGACATAGTAAAAAAGCAGCATTGCGTTACTATCAATACCTTATTTTCTCACTATGAACAAAAGAGGCAGAATGCTGAATGCTTTTGTAGGTGCTCTAAGCTCTGGGCAGCTGAGTGACCTCAGGAGCGTGTTGGCTTGCAATTTATAATTTGTCATCCATGGAAGAAAGTGTTTCAGTAGGTATAGGAGGGATGCTAAAAACATGTTAGATTTTACCTTAAGCAGTTATTTTGTGAGAAGCACTATTTTCAGTACATGCTGAATATTTAAAAACAAACTAATGCAAGTTATTCTATGATCAAGAACAACAAAAGGAAACAGTAGGCATCTCCTGGATATTGAGCTAATCAAATTCACTTTCCTCTAGTCAGTGTTAGATTGTAAATAGGTGTTTAGTGAGGAGAAGAAAGCAGACAGTTTGCTTAAAAGCTAGAAGCATGTCACAGTAGAAGAGAGACTCTATATTTTTTTTTCTGTTGTTTTTTTAAACATAGTTCAGCTTCCTAGAGAGAATGTGATCAAAGACTATGTTGATCCATTTCATTCTGTTTTTTAAAAAATACTTTGTAACTAAATTTGAAGTTCCAGAGATTGTTCTGTGTTCTACATGTGTGCCTAGACCTTGAACCAATCATAGTGCCAGGTATTATCACGAGTCTACACTAAAATACCTGCTCTGTAACTTGGCTTTTAGACACTGAGATAGCCCTACATTTTCCCATATGGAATCTAGTTAGACAATGATCTCCACACTTGGAAGGATAATGATAATGTGTCAAATGATTACATCTAAAGTCTTTACATGTAAATTTCTTGCCAGGTTTCCACAGCTAGCTTTTGTTTTCTAATGTAACACCAAGGAAATAATAGAAACTTACAGTTTCAGTGAATTAACTGAGAAAAACCCCAACATAATTTCAAATATTATTAGGCTTTTGAGAAGTTGATAGGTGTTGACTGGCTGTGTCCCACTTAGCTCATTTTCTCACATTTGGGTTTGTTCAGATGCTACAGTACTCCAGCCAAGACTGAGGTCACACAATGTGAGGTATTACAAGGAAGAGAAGGAACAATGCACTTGTAGAAGGGAAAAATAATGGATAAGAGTGAAAAATAAGATTTCTGTGATACAGGTGGAGAAGCAAAGTGCAGAAAAGTTAAGACCTGCCTTAATTTACAGAGGCTATCTGCAGAGAAGTCAAGCATTAAAGGCAGATTCTTTGAATATCAGTTTAATGCCTCATTGATCATTTCTCCCTGTGCCCGTTTCAGCAGCCCTCGTATACCAGGTGCGTTTGCACCCTGTGGCACGGTGGAAACTGAGTCAGGCTAATGGTCCAGCAACCTTTAAGATTTAGCACTTTCTCCATATTCTAATGCTCATTCCAATGTTACCCTGATATTTGTTCTGTTCTGCTTGATTTTTCCAGTCTCATTTTGCTGATGTGAAACTGCCATATGCATCTATTTTAACTATATAGATTAATTTTATGTATGTTTCCATGTGTTTTAGTTCCATGCTTTGCAAGAGAGAAATGTTTGCATTTATCAGATGGTTTTCAGCAGTGACAGAAGCCTCCAGAATCAAGAGTCCCTGCAGACTTGTTTCAATGTCTTGTCCTCATTACGACTCACTATGCAAGTGGCTCTACCTCAGGAGAATTTGTGTTGGATTATCTACAATGGTACCTAAGGCTTTCCAGTTACATTTCTTTGCTAAGCAAGCCTGTGGAGGGAAACTTTATACTATTCTTTAAGGTCAATCTAAGGGTCATGAGTCTGTAGTTAGTCTTCAGTCCCAGTACAGTAAGGTTTTATTTTGGTTTGGGTTTTTTTTTGTTTCTCTAAAATAAGAGATTTTTTTAATGGAGGTTTCAACATAGTGTGCCTTTCTCATGTGGACTGTTGTAAAAGTAATAGCTTTTTCATCATAGGTGTGGTTAGAGTGTACTAATAAAATGAAATCTAGCAGCATAATAAGGGCATTTTTTGAGTGAGCCCTGATTAAACAAAAACAAAACCCCTCAGCATATTTTTATCAATAAAATGTTTGTGTTAATGTGTTTGGTTTGCTTGTGGTTTTGGTTTGGTTTGATTTTTTTAAAGGGGATTGCAGAACCAAGAGTAGAAAATGGTTGTCTGACATTACATCTCTGTAATTCTTAAAAGATCTTTAAGGCTAGAGTTAATAATAAAACTATTATAAAAAATACCATATGACATTTAAGAATTTGAATCTCTGTATATAGTTTTAGTGTACTACTTATAAATGCTTGAATTAGGAAAAAAAAGGGAAGAAAAAATGGAGCTTCTGTGAACTAAATGCACAGAGAATGGCGTATCAAAATTTTTATTTCAAGAACAACAGTATACTTTTGAAAGGCAATATTATTTTGTCAAGAGTCAAAAGACTTAATTCATTCTACTATGGTCAATTTATGCAATATAAATTGAGGACATAATGTGTTTTTAACTTAATTATGGAAAATTTACTTTGTCCAAGCTATAATTGGTCAAAATTGATAGTTTTTTTTTTTTTTTTTTTTTTTACTCTGACTGCCATTGTCTTCAGTTCCTACTTTTGAGGTGTGGTTTTTGTTTGTCTGTTTCTATGGGAGAAGAATTAAAATTAAAATATACTTACCTGCCATTCTTAAGTCCCACTGCCTGTGTGCGGGACAGATACCAAGCCTATCCAATAATCCAGTTTTCCCTATTTCCTGAGAATTCTTCTGCAATTTCTGACAAAAGATTTTGTGCTTCATTACATATCTGACTGATAACAAGAAATCTTCCTAATGCTTGCTCCATTCTTGCTTATTGGGATAATAACACCCTTCTAGTTTTGACAGTTGACATTGTGATGTCTCCTGCTGCCACAGGTGTCCCTTTCTGAACATTCATACAGAACAGATAGAAGAATAGACTGTTTCTTTTCTCCCAGAACTGCAATGTCTTTTATACTTCTAGGGCTGATTTTTGAAAGGCAATTTTGTGCCATAGCCTAAATAAAGTAAATTTTTGACAGAATTTTATTTGTAAGTCACTCTGATGCACTTGATAACTCTCATCACTAGCAATTTTCTTCACTTATCATACTTAATATCACATAATAGTGGTGTTGTCTGCCAGGACAGTGCCATGACAGACTAAAAGAATCATGTAAGGTAAGGTCTGTTAGGAAAGGTAATATTTTTTTTTTTTTAAAGATGCTGACATTTAGGAATAAAAATAAGATTTTTCTTTCTATCAGTTACTCAGTAAAAATTTGATATAGTACATTTTTATGGTTTTAGTCTTTTATTATGCTACTTTGTTGTGTAGGCATTTTTGAAGTTATTATCACCCAAGACTGTAATGGCTTCATCTTCTCTGATTTAAAAGTACTGATAGAAAAATTATTATTTTATTTTCCAGCCTTTGGAAATAACAACTAAGAAAAAGTTTCTGTTGGTTAGCATAACAAATTTCATGTAGAATTATGGAATTTACCTGTTTTTAATTTATTCTAATTTCTTTTTGCAGGTACTATTCATATTTATACCATATGCAGACATTTGATGATGATTGGTCAGTCTGCTAAGGTATGGCAAAATAAATAGAAACATTTGAAAAAAATTATGGAAGACTGGAAAATACACCTGTGTTTTGCATAAGACTTACCCTGAGTTTTCTATTTCATTGTCATGGCTGATAGTAGCACTTTGTGACAATGGCATAGGAGGTCTAGACTGCAAAATGGATGATTTCTAAGCCCTCATGCCTTCACGATTCTGCTCCTTCCTCAGTTGTGTCATGGAGCTCAGTATGCTGTCTTGCTGGTCTTTGGGATGGAATATGTTAGATTTTTTTCAGAGTGTTCTAGATGATTTTCTTTTTTTTTTTATCAAGACCCAATAACCGGTCTTTTGTTTCTTAAAATGTAGAAATGTACTGACACCTGGTGGCTAGGCTTTTAGTTGTAAATACTTGATTAAAAATGACCTGTCCTTTCCCCTCCTCCTCTTTTCTTTTTGACTATGAATGTAATTTTTTGTGTTTCTTAGCTTTGCTTTTTTTCTCCTAAATCTTGAACAGCCTTAATTCAGTATAATTTCTTATGTGTTGCTTATATTAATCTTTAATTGAGCAGGATTTTTTTTTTTTCTCTTTGAACATCTTTTATTGAATTCAGAAGTGATTTATCGTGTTCTTTAATGTATTCAGGCTTTTACTATCCAGGGAACAGAGGAAATGATTGTAGATATTTCAGATTCTTTAAATCAAGACACAAAGAAAATCTGTATATTGACTTAATTTAGGACTAAGGTTGTACATATTTTGTTTCCCACTGGAAATATCTGACCCAGAGAAAATACAAGGGGGAGCTATTGTTCAATCAATTTAGTAGAACTAATTCTTGAAATTAGACTGCTGCAATGACTGTTTGCTCTAAAGTTACGAGCTGATAGTGTAGTTCCATAGTTGTAAGTTAATCTATGTGCAGACTGTCACCAAAGAAGGCAGACTCCATTGCATCCCAAATAAGCATGATGATCTAGTTGTAAAGTAACAGATGAAAAAAAGCTGACACAAAGAAGAGGAATAACTATCAAGATAAGAGCAGATGAGAGAGATGAGCAGGACCTCTGTCATGGTAGCAAGGCTATAGTCAAGTCACACAGTTAAGGTAGCTTGGAGGATAAAATATAATGCTTGACTACAGTTTCAGATAGGAAAAAAAAAATCAGTAACATGTAGGAGGAATGCTTTGTAGTCAATAAAACATGTTAAAATTAATATTATCTCTGTGACTTAAAAAAAAAAACACCTTTCAATTTTTCCTACCTGTCTTTGTGTGTGTCCTCTACTAATAAGAAGTTTATTTAGACAGGTTAAAATGCATTCAGTTTGAAACTGGATTTCTTCAATACAGGTCCTGGAATACTTACTGTGGGCCAGTATATGTATGGAATCATCCATTCCACTCTTATCTGTGCATTATTTGAGATGGAGAGCCACCCTATATACTGCAGTTTCGCAGTGTTACTTTGATTGTCAAGCCAGCATTCATGGAGAGGTATCCTCATTTACCATACATAGCATTTCAGATGTAATAAAATGAGAAATAAATATTTATTTAAATATTCCTGCTTATTATCTGATCATGTGTATTTAGAGTTCTGCCCGTATTCCAAAATTTAACTGCAAAGTGGAGGAGTGTTTCCACATATGAAGGAATAATCAGTTCAAATTTAAATACAATAGTACTTTGTAATATAAATATAGTCATAGACTTCTTGTATTGAGGCCAGCCACATGCTTACATACAAAAGGTATTTTGCAAACGTTTTATTTTCTTTTTCAGTTGTTGTTCATGACCTGGATTTCATTGCAGCTCTTTGTTGTTGTCTGAATTAAAGAATGATATAAATTTAAATGCCAATACTGAATATGAAAACAGAATATAATTATATTTTTTTAATACTTTGGACAGATATTTGCTCGCCGTGGTCTAATTAAAATTGATGAACTGAAGCAATTAGAAAGTATCAGTTCTTCACTGGAAAACTCAGAGACAAAAAAGATTTTTAAAGAGGCCACTGTAAAGGTATAATTCTGCAATTTATTATAAACAGGTAGACTAGTTACAGTCTCTATGAATAAAACATGTAACACAGTTTTTTACTTATTTTTTTTCTTTGTGTCAAGATGTCAGTAATGATTTTCAAGAGAGCAGTATATGAATCCAGAAGAAAGCCAAAATACTTACGACCTAAGTTAAGAGTTAGCCTCAAAGAAGCACAAAATGTAAGTCTAACATTTTGTATAATTCTCTTTTTTTACTACTTGCATGTGAGGAGTATGTCATTTAATTCTGCTCAATACACATGCAGCATGTGCTTTTCCAGTGATAGGTCAAATCAGCTGTGCCTTTGTCTTCAAAACCTTCAGTGAAGGAGATTCCCTATTCAATCTAGATTACCTCTTCCAGTACTGCATTACTCTCCTAATTAACATACTTTTCCTAATGTCCAATCTACAAGTCATCCCTGATGCTTTTGGAGTCATCTGAACTGAAGTCATCTCCTCCAGTTCCCCAGAGTTGAAACTGTGGTCATTAATCCTTGTCATTCTATCTGTTTCTACATGGAAGAGTTTGGCTTCCTTACTTTCACAAGTCTTTTTCATGTAGCTGTGGGGAGCTATTAGGGCACCCATGAGACTCCTCTACTCCAGACTAACTATGTCTTCCTCAGCCTATTCTTTTACAATGTATGCCCCTAATCGTGTTGATAGACCTCCATGGGACCCTGTCCTGCTTCTTCGCATCCTTCTCACCCAGAGGGGCCCAGAAGTGGACATAGTACTCTAGGTGGAGGCTCATGAGTTTAAAGTAAAGGAAGCCAATAACCTCTATGTGCTATACACTTCTAGCATAACCCAGTCTGCAGTTTGCCTTCTTTGCAACAAGAGGACACTGCTGGCTTAAGTTTAACAACTACATATTTTCTGGCAGTGCTGGTAGTCTGAAAGTTTGTTTTCAGTCTGTACAGATGTATTGCTCCCCAGCTGCAGAGCTTGGCACATCTCCAAGTAGAACTACTTGGTCAAGTTTCTCAAGGTCTCCTTGGATGGAAATTCCATCATCCTTTAGTTTTCATGATGTAGATATAGACCCATTACATATGTACCTCATAATATAATGGCAAAACTGAGGAATCTCTTTGCTTTGTTTTGAAAGGCTAAAGGAAAGAGATACTACAAAGCGACATGTTCTTTGTGACAGTTTCTCTGATGCTAGAACAGATTCAAAAAATCAGAGCTGAATAGGTTTACGTCTGGATTTTTTTTATTCATAATTATCTAATTTGTTCATAAAATAATTTAGGATAAGCTACACATAAAAACATGTACTGCACTAAGTACAGTAAAAGCCAAATATTTCAAAACAAGTATGATGTATTTTCTGCCTTAAATAATAGTTTAATATTGATATATATATTTTAATGATTTATTTGTCATTAGTTAATATGTTGGCTTTTAAAAAGAAATTTAGCTGTATTAGAAAGGCTTATCAGAAGCAACTGAGATTGCTCATTTGAACTGCTTATGGTCAATAGTAAAATTATAATGAGATTGTACCCATATGTAACAGATTTGATCTGGTTGTATTGAATGCTTCTGTTATATAAGTTATTAATCAAAGCTTCTTAAAAGATCATCTGATACTTCAGTTTCAAATCATTGACTTAGACTGTAATTAATATTAAACATCTGTGTGGACAGCACAACTGATCTGTTCCAAACCTCACTTACTAGGAATTTCCCGTGTTCTAAGCCTCAACATGTTCAAGTATGTGTGGTTTGCACATATAAAGGTACTTGCTAACTTTCTCCAGGTCAGTTGATTCTGGAAGAATTAAGTATGACGATAATCAGTAAGAATGATGATAATCTAATAGTCTTGCTGAACAATTAGGATATTAGGAACCTGGTCTGCTTTCAGATAAAGGTGCTTGCTCATCAGGCACCCGTAATTGTAATTAGGAAGCTATGTCTGTTACATGGCTGTAATCTCATGTATCTGATCTCCAGAAGCTTGAAAAATCTTCAGTAATTAATTTGTTCTGCAATGTCTGTTTGACTTTCTGACAAAACGGAATGCCTGAAATTAACAACAAATTGTCAGAGATTACACAGTTCATAACTCCCCCACCAAGTCTTTTGCTTCTAAAATGTGCTACAACAGTTTTTATTACCTTATTTAAGAAGGAATCATTTTAAGTTTTCATATTTGTTTCAGCATGCTTTTTGTTGTTTTGCAAGATTTGTTTAGTGAAGTAAAATCTGAAAGCGCTGTTTTAATAATTATTTCAGAATATTTTGTAGGTTAATTAAGTGTTAAGTAAAGGCAAAAATATGGGACATTTATTTTTGCCTAGCATTTTGACTTTCAAAACAATTTCCTTATTTTACTTATAAAACAGGTACAATGTAGTAAAACAGGTAGAACAGTTATATTTAGAGCTCAGTATAGCACGTTACAGAGCACATTATGCTTGGACTAGCAAAGAATTAAAGCTTTTCCTTCTCTTCTAGTATGTATGCAGTGGAATTTGTTTTTGTACTTAAATCACCTTGAAAAATGGAAAAAAAATGAGTTAGTCTCATCTATTTAGTTTCAGTCAGCTTTCACTTTGTGGTTCTTCTGCACAAGTGCAGTGTTTATTTTCTAAACGTGACAAGATAATGCTGATGCAAAGCTATTAGTAGCAGTAAATTACATGCCCATTTGTCTCTGCGTTTAAACAAAGGTATTTAAATGAAACCTGCAATTTGTGCCTAGCCTGTCCTGGAATATATGTGATGTATTCTGCTTTCTGCTTACATAGATCTGATTCCTAGATTAGTCTCATAAAAAAAATTCACAGTGTTGCAAAAAAAAGCTATATTGAATACAATGATACAAAATATAAAAAAAGTGTATAACTTGCTTTAAAATTTCATAGTCTGAGAACATCAGGATGAGGTTTTATAAAAAAAAAAATTTGAAAATTTCTGGAGTTATTTTGCTAGGAGAATACACATCACACAATCACAAAATGGTTGAGGTTGGAAGGGACCTCTGGAGGTCATCTGGTCCAACCCCCATGTTCAAGCAGGGCCACGCAGAGCTGGTTGCCCAGGACCATGACCAGACAGCTTTTGAATATCTCCAAGGCTGGAGATTCCACAACTTCTCTGGGCAAACTATGCCAGTACTTGGTCAAACTAAAAGTAAAAAAGTGTTTCCTGATGCTTGGAGGAAACTTCAAATGCTTCAGTTTGTTCCCAGTGTCTCTAGCCTTGGCACTAGGCACCACTGAACACAGTCTGTTATCTATGTACCCTTCCTTCTGGTATTTGTATACATTGATGAGATCCCCACTGAGCCTTCTTTTCTCCAGACTGAACAGACCCAGCTTTCTCAGCCTTTCTCATAGGGTACATGTTCCAGTTCCTTAAACATTTTTGAGGCCCTTTCTTGGACTTTCTCTAGTATATCCATGTCTCTCATTGGGGAGCCCAGAGTGGGACACAGTATTCCAGGTGTGGCCTCACCAGCAGAGGAGAAGGATCCCCTCCCTTGACCATCTAACAATGCTTTGTGTATTGCAGCCCAGGGTACTGTCAGCCTTCTTTGCTGCAGGGGCACATTGCTGTCTCATGTTAAATTTGCCCTTGTCCATCAGGACCCCCAGGTCCTTTTCTGCCAAGTTGCTTTCCAGCAAGGTGGCCTCCAGCATGTACTGGTGCATGGGTTTGTTCCTTCCCAGGTGCAGACCTTTGTACATCTCCTTGTTGAATACGTCATAAGGTTCCTATCAACCTGTCAAGATCCCTATGGATGGCAGCATAACCCTCTGCATATCAACCACTCCTCCTAGTTTTGTGTCATCTGCAAACTTGCTGAGGGTTATGGGAGACAGTGTCAAGGTCTTCACTGAAGTGTAGGTAGACAACATTCACTGTTCCTCCCTAGTCTTCCAGGCAAGTAATTTCAATGTAGAAGTGTATTAAGTTTGTCAAGCATGACTTTATTTTGTGACTCCATGCTGACTATTGATCACAGAATCATAGAATCATTTAGGTTGGAAAAGACCCTTGGGATCATCGTGTACAACCATTAGCCCTACTCTACAAGTTCACCACTAGACCATATCCCCCAACACCACATCTAAGTGATGCTTAAAGACATCCAGGGATGGTGACTCAATCACCTCCCTGGGCAGCCTATTCCAATATCTCACCACTCTTTCCGTGAAGAATTTTTTTTGTAGTGTCTAGTCTAAACCTGCCTTGTTTCAGCTTTAGGCCATTCCCTCTGGTTCTATCACTAATTACCTGAGAGAAGAGACCAGCACCAGTCTCTCTACAATGTCATTTCAGGTAGTTGTAGAGAGCAACAAGGTCTCCCCTCAGCCTCCTCTTCCTCAAACTAAACAGACCCAGCTCCTTCAAATGGTTTTGTTGTTTTTCATGTGTCTCAGAATTGTTTCCTAGATTAGCTGCTCCATCAGTATCCAATATTAACTATCTTTGTTTTTATTCTTGATTTACTCCCATCAGAAATAGTCCTTCTTTCTTTGGGTATAGTATTGATGAGACTCGCTCAATATGTAAATTATTTGAAAGCAAAAATAACCTGTTAGCTTTAATACTCTAAATGCTGTCAGATATTGAACAGATCAGTCTTTTCTTCATCAGGTACATATCTGAGCTTGTTTGTAAGTATTAATTTGAAAGCTCATATAAAGAATGTGGAACTAGCAAAGCAAGAAGGAAGTTATCAATTTTTTGTCTAGTTAAATGTGCCTGGAAACTGATCTAAAGTGTTTTTATTTTGGAAAGTCCAAAAGAAATAGAACTGAGATGTTGATTAATAATAAGCAACATTTTAAAGTACGGTGTCTCTGATTTACTTTGTCTGGTAGTGGTTTGGTAACCATGTAAACAGAACATTGAAATAAAAATTTAAAATATTTTCTTATGTAAAGCTCTGATTTCTTAGCTGTCAATGGTGCAAATATATTTTTGTGTG
Organism: Todiramphus chloris collaris; assembly: GCA_025345505.1. NCBI lineage: Eukaryota > Metazoa > Chordata > Aves > Coraciiformes > Alcedinidae > Todiramphus > Todiramphus chloris. The sequence continues at coordinate 3,490,652 of JANVCC010000068.1, forward strand.
TTCTGCCTTGCATTTTTACGTTACGCTGTTTGAAATGTGCAAGTGAGAGAATATAATCATGTTTTGCTTTTGCTGGAGTGCTGAGCATGGTAATCTTTCTCTGATTTTCTGCAAAGTGTGTAGAACTTAGCTTGTTATGGTCAAGCCTGTATCATGATAAGGAGAGATCTGGGTGGCTTTAAACTACGTGGCCTTATACTCTCACTCATAATTTCTATTGTATTGTTTACTAAGTAAAATAACATGCATCAGTGTGTCTGGTTGCTGTGAAATTATGGCACTTCTTAAGTACCGTACCCACTTAGCATTAAGTTGGACTATGCCTTTGAAGCATGAAATTCATAGCAACAATATATTCTACTGTATATTATTTTATGTTTTAAACACATACCTAATTTCTGATTGAGACCTGTTTTGAAAGAAACCCTGCTTTATTGTAACTCAGTTTAGATACCACAAGGCTTACACTACCTTTTCCTCATAGTTGGCATGGCCCCGCACTACTACCGAACGGCTGTTGACAGAAATGTTTGACGGTGCTGCAGCTCAGTTCCTTGCCATCCTGGAAGCTCTGTCTGATAGTAGCAGGCGTGTGTTGCACCCCACTCCACCAGTTCCTGATGAAATTGAAATTCGTGATGTCATTTCAGAGCTTTTTTTTGCAGGCCTGGAAATCCTCTCAGGTAACAGCATAAGGAAGCAGTGTTGGTGAGGAGCCCAGACTTCCTTTTTTCTTTTTTTTTTTTCCTTTGCTATAAAAGAAAAAACTTGCCTGGAGGCATATATTTAATTTATAACAATAGCACCTGTAAAAGCAATCTTTCTTATCTTCATAACATTTAAGATAAAAATCTTGGTTCATCTCTGTAGTCCATTATATCAGTAAAATTCTACGGTAATTTATGCATATCTTATCTGAACATAATGGAGATCACTTTCTTCAGAGCAGCCCATATGGTGCTGTGCCTTGCATTTGTGTCTAAACCAACACTTTGGCTATTACTAAGCAGTGCTTGCACAGCAGCAAGGCTGTCTCTCCCTGCCTCCCCTCTGGAAAGGCCAGTAGGCTGGGGATGGGCAAGAGGCTGGGAAAGGACATAGCTGGGAAAGCTGAACTGAACACACCAAACAGCTCTTCCACACCATATAATATCATGCTCAGCAATAAAACCTGCGACTAAGAGAGATGATCCAGGGACGTTAGTGCTCACGGTGTTTGTCTTCCCAAGCAACTACTACACATCCTGAAGCCCTGCTTTCTGGGAAGTGGCTGGATATCTGCCTGCTTATGGGGAATAGTGAATAAGTGCCTTTTTTTTTTGCTTTGCTTACATACAAAGCTTTTGCTTTTCTTAGTAAACTATCATTATCTCAACCCATGAGTTTTCCATCTTATTTTCTCCCACTGTCCTGTTGAGGAGGGGAAGTAAGAGAGAAGCTGGATGGGGGTCTGGAAGCTAGGCATGATCAACATGCCATGATGTTTCAGGTATTTTTTTTTCAAGAAAATAACTCAGATTTTAAAAATTGCAAAAAACACTGGGCTTTGCAATTCCTTCCAAATGTTTTTTTACTGGGGTCTGGGATGAATATAGAGATTCTTCGTTAATGAAAGTCTATATAGAGACTAAACACACTTCAAAATCATATTTTCTTGATATGATTACTGGCTAATTAGAATATAACAAGTCAAATACAATATAAACTGATTTAATGTATTGTCTGTGTTAAAGGTGGAGTGAGCAGTACTGATATTCAAGGCAGTCATTGCACCAATCATTTTGGTATAATTAATGCATCATCAACCCTTCTGCAGTTGATACTAACAGGTAAACTAGCTTTGAATTTTCAAATTATTCTGTACCAAGTAATACAAATATTTGGTGAGCAGAATTAATTTTCATATTAGTAGCAGTTCTATGCATAAAGGGAGTGCAAGATGCTGTCCTCTTTGTGTGAGATATGCTTGTTTATATGTATAATGTCAAGGCATTCAAAAGGGATTATGTACAGATGATTTTCTTAACACAAATATTTAAATAGCATATAGCAATATATGAACATTGTAATCGCGTACTGTTCAGCATAGCAGTTCATCTAGATAAGTTAATGCCCCTAAACAATCATTCAAAGGCTAAATTCTGGAATGATGTCCTGGTACAGTCTTACGGAAGAGAAGCGGGATGCAGTAACAGAAGGATTGTCATAAGCTTGTTGAGATCCTTGGACAAATCATTGTGCTGCTTTGGAAAAGAACAGCTGTCTATTACGAAATTAATATCACTGACATCTTTTAGCTGAGTGTCCACATGTACATGTGCTATGGCAATGACTGTGGCGTATTCTTAGGACTGAAGAACACTGCTGAATATATTAGCTAAGATACTTAGCATTCCAAGGACCAGGACCCTTCTCTGCCTTACAGTGGTTTGGATAAACTTGAAGAGTGAGAAAACAGACTTGCTCTGTGTACATGCATGTTTTCTGATACAGTAATGAGAAAATGTTCACCTGTCTTGCAAGAAATTGTTCACATTTCCATGTATTTGTTTTTAAACTCTTTGTCTGGTAACAAGGGTCATTATGCTATGACACCCGTATTCAAGCTCTTTCTGCAACAGAAAGGACTTAGATCCTTGATATTCTCTATGTACAGCCTCTTGGGAATGCAACAGGCCATTGCAGAGACATCATTAAAGTAGTATGTAAGCATAGACATTACAGCAAAATAATAAAACTTTTCTATCTTCTAGAGCTTTTAAAACATCCTTCAAAATTACACTGACTGTTCAAAAACACATGTGGATTTTTATCTTTGTATTTATCAATGCCCAAATTACTAAATTAAGCTTAAATTAAACTTTTGAGTACATTCATATATACATATAAGGGATAAAATATTTTTGTCATTACTGCAGGAGAAGAGAGGGTGTCTGGAGATGCTGCTGTGAAATTCGTAAAATTAGCTTTCAGCTATGAAGAGTGGGATGTGTTTGATTCTGCTCTTGAACTTGTTGTTAATTTTCTTCAGGTAATCCAGATGCTACTTAGACATTCTTTATGTAGTCTTTTCCTGTGAGAGTAAGGAAGAGTATTCAAAGTACATATTTTAAGACAAACTCCTGTGAGGTTTTTTTTTTGTCTCATTTAGGCTCAAGATGACCCCACATGGAAGAAAGCTGAAATGGAACTCAAACTTCTTACACTGATGCAACCTTTGCTATTTCCAGGAATATTTAAACATGTTTTTCCTATTAGTGAAGCCAGCACCAAAGAAGCTAAGATGCCTCATGGTTCTGAAAAGGAGCAAACATTTACAAGTGAGTGATGTTCAGTTATAGATGTGTTTGCATTTCAAATATTTTGTTTATTCTTTAAAAACTCTATAATATGGTGCATGTAGTAATCTATGACAAAAGCTAGCAGTTGAGAAACTGTACCTATTGAATTTTTTCCACTTTTCATTTGCCAAAGCATGACTTTAAACCATTTTCTTTGTGTGGAAATGCATGATGTATAGTAAACATACATCAAGTTATATGCAAAGATGTAAAATGAATGGATGTTTCCAGACAGGTTTTCAGAAAAAAAAGTGAAACAGACATGTTTGACTTTCTTTTGTCAGTTGTTTATGTAAAATTTCTTTACACTGAAGCAAGAAATACTTGTTAAAGAACTGTTGTTTCATTCTGTGACATTCTGAAAACCTACAAACATCTTGAGAACTTTCTGTTTCCAAAAGCACAAATGCTCACTTTTAACAGAGTGAATAAACTTGGGAATATCTATCCCCTTTATATTTGCTGTTTCCTAGACCATATTATCTGCTGGCATAAATTGGTAAATCAGTAAACTCAGATGTTTTCAAACATAGATTTGTAACTAGAAATAATATCTTGCCTTTGTTCCTTTTTTAAAAACATTGAATGTAGAGGATTCCTTGAAGCATGGGGAGCCTTCTCATGATCTTATCGTTTTGGCAACAACAGTGTTTTCCTGTGTATCTGCATCTGAGGAGGTAATAACTAGAGACATTTCTTCTCAATTAATCACATAATCTGTAATGAATGCATATAACAGAAGACTAAAAGAATCAGTTTCATGATAACGAATTGCAAGAATATAAAATGATCAATTTGTGATTTAAAAAAAAAATAGTTTAAAGATTTTTTTACGTTGGTGCTGTGTAATCAGGTTACTTTAAAAATGTTTAATATATATTAAATCAGTGTGAATTGCATGTTTCAGCTAATCAAGCAGAGATCAAATATCTTTAAGCATATTAGATTTAGGTGAGTAAATATGCTCAGCTGTAGAAGACACTTCTGTAACATTTACAGAAATGGGAGCAGTTACCCTAAGGAATGACAGTGCCTTTATAGCAGCAGTATGCCTGCAATTTAAGGTAAATTCTCACTGAAAATAAACAAGCAGTAGAAACAGCAAAACCAACAAGTGGGATTTTTTGTGCTGAATTCTCTAGTACAGAATAGTCCCGTTGTAGATCTGATGGTTTATTCCTAGAGTAACTACTTTTAGCTTCCTCAAACTGAGATTTCCCTTAATGTGCTGTGAGGAAAAAACAATTACAGTCTATTTACATTAAAATAGTTTGTGATCCAAAAGACTAATGACGAATTTTCCTTAAAAAACCCACTCTTCTGCTTACATGACATATTTCTTTACTGCAAAATTTATTTTAGATATAATTTGACTATTGTCCCAGTTTGAGTTTAACTGGGGCACACACGTTTTTAGCTTTAGTGTAATATTTTATGTCAAAGTATCTTGCCTGTGAGGTAGTTATACCTTTAGACAGCAGGTTTAGCAGGTTTTGTAACATGACCACTGTCTCATGGAGGTTACCTGGATATAAACTCTCTTAGTTCTACGCATTCCCACAAATCTCCTCAGTACCTATTGTGCCCAGGGAAGAAAGACAGATTCTCCCCTGATTAAGAGAGGATTCACTGGTGCTGAAGAGACATGATATAGCTGAGCCAATCTAAAACCTTGTTGACACCAAACATCATCTGTTTGCTGTTAACAAAAAAGCTATCTTGATTTACTTCTTTTTCTCACCTTAGTTCTCAATATCAATATCCCTGAAATCTTACACTCATACACATATGAATGTACAGATAGTGTGGATATAGCAAGCTTGAGTTTCATTGCACCTGAGATACTAGTCCAACTCTGGTATAAATGGCAATTAAGCTACTGACTAATCCTTAATCAGTCTTCAAAATGTGTTTATTGCCTTTACAAATGTGTTAATTAGGAAGTTAACTGAATAGAGTTTAGAATTTGGTGATTATTCTCTTCACAAGATATAGACATGTTTTAAAACTTCTTTCATTTGTTAGATATTCCACTCCAAACTTTTTTATGGTTGTTTATGTTGTTCTTCATTTCTCCCTCATCTGAGATGCAACAACAGACCATGGAAGTACTCAGTCAATGCAAAATTAAACATACAACTTTTGATCTTCTTCTACAAATATTTAAATATTGCAATAAAAAAAATACTGTAATAAGCTCCACCCCCCCCCATTAAATTACATTACTTAGTTTCCCCAGAATGTATTGTGTTACAACATTTTGCAGGTATTTAATACCTTGTGTCTCCTATGTAATTTTCATCTTACTACCTTCCTTGTCTAAGTTATTTTTAAGATCTTGACAATAAAAAAAAAAAGAAACAAACAACCAATGTCTAAAATGTCTTGTATAGCTGGGAGAAGAAAAGCATGCGTGGTCTACCAGAAAGCACTTTAAAAAAAAAAAAAAAATCTTGTCACCCCTTATAAGAAAGTTAAGTATGGTAATAGTTTATTTACTTTGAAAAATTTTGAAACCATTTATGTAGTGAGTATTTTGAGAGTGTTTATATCCATACCTGTTTCTACAACTATGTTGTTTTTTCTTTCCAGAATATCCAACCTGACAAAGAAATACTTCTTGATGTAATAATGTTTTTGTGGCAGAAGTGTAAAACAGGACTTCAGCAAATGATCGGAAGTGACTACTTAAAATACATCCACAAATACAAAGCTTACCAAGTACTCTTTTATTATAGTGTATTTGCCTTAATATGAATGTAACCATTCATATGGTTATATATGAAAGATATGATAAAGCAAAGCTAAGATAAAATATTGGTATCCAGTCTAAGACATTTTCTTATAGTAAAATGAATATAAATCTTCTTCACTGAAATGATGGATTGTATATACTCTTAATGCACTGTACTTCCATATGCCAGTATCAAAATATCTCTTAGCCTGGTGCCAGTAAAGTAATCCACTGTCTGCCAGTGGGCCAAGTTGGAAAGAAGCTAAAATAGTGAAAACATTTAGGCATGATATAAGAAGAAGCATTTGATTTGTTGTTGTCGAAAATATCAATATACTTCAAGAAAGTTTCCTAGATCAGTTAAAGAAAGTGGCTAAAATCTTACAGCTTAAGAGAAGGGAGATGGGTGTCAATAGTATTTGGCCCACTGGATAATGCTATAGCCTTACCTTGAACTTTTCCTGAGACTGGGAGGCTCTTGGTGAAAAGCAGTCTTCTGAAGCATAATTTACACTAGTTTCTCTGGGCTGCCAGTTGATGTTAACCAAACAGTTGCTGGGCGAGTTAATTTTGGCACCCTGATCCTTACAGTGAATCACCAGAAGGTAGTTAGTGTGCAGTTACTTTCCTCTGTGTGTACAACAGGAGCATTCAGGTCTTTTTTATATAGTTTAAGTGGGAAGATATGGGGATAAATAAGAGACAAAAGATCAAATATGCTTGAAAGCTTACCACACTATGACAAGGTATAAAAGATATGCCCATAGAAGATTCATAAACCTTTCTAAAATAATAGAAAAGAGTAATAATATAATATGAAAAAAAAGTCTGCTGCATGAAGAAATAGGGGCATTGGAGCAGCATAAATTCAGCATCTTAGTCTGGTGACATTCAGAAAAAAGAAGTACATTCCAAGAAAGGAGTTGTGTCCATGTTTATGAATCCTTTTAAACAATTTTGAGTGCAAAACCCTATCTACTTCTGTAAAGCATCAATATCTTCCAAAAATTTGTTTTAACTCTGTCTCGATTCTTTCCCTTCCTCCTGCTTTTAGTGGGTTCATGTACTCTGGATACTAAATGAAGTAATTCAGAAGAGCAGCATAGCAGACACTAATGTTGTAATGCTTGCAGAGATATCCTTATATCTAACTGCAATATTGGAAAACTTAGCTGATTCTACAAGTACATCTGAGAAAAAAGCAGGTAAAACTTTCAACAAAGCAAAAGTTTTCTTTCAAGAATAACTTTCAAGATTGGAACTTTTCTGAGCTGAAAACTTCAACGTGTATACATATCGAAAAATTATTGTAAAGAGATTGTTAAGAGTAGAATCATAATTTTTTGTACACACAATTTCATGAATAATCAAAGCTAATGAAACCTGTTTTTCAAAAGATTTATGGCTTATTTCCTTACATTTACAGTTCTACTGAAATAATCCCATTTTGAATCACCCTCCCCACAGGTCTTCTACATGTCTCTTAGTCCCTTCAGGTTTGAATATTAGCTGGGTAGAAGGCAGTGGCTCATTTGGTCCATTCAACTGCTGTTGAGTAGTGTCAGGCCAAGCAGAAGAGGGAAATACTGCAGTCATACTGGAGCTTTTGCTTTTATTGGGCCATTACTTTGGATCTCTTGCCTGCACAAGTTTTGACTTTTGTGTTGGAATTCAGTTGTCTTTGAACTTGGACTTGGCTCACATTATTGGGCTATAATGCAATCACAATCCCATTAAACAAATTTCCTTCCAAAATGTGACTGAAGCTGTAAAATATGAATGATTAGACTTCTAAAAGTTCCCTTTTGTTGTGAATGTAGCATCTTGGAATATGAATTATAGTTCTCATAAATGTTTTACAGTAGAGAGTAGAATTTAAGGATCCTTTTAGAGAATAACTAGGATCAGAAGGGAATGATGATACCTTTAGCTCTTTTGAAAGTAAGAAAATCTTGCAACACTACTATTCCTTATAAAGGTAGAATAGGTATTGTTTTTTATGGTATTATGAAAAAGATACCATTCTGATGGAGTTTGGATGAATCCTCATTGTATCATCATTGCTATTCTTTTTCATTCAGTTTAAATATGTCTTTTTTGAGGAAAAAAAAAAGCTAAATAAATAGGAGCCATTGGTAAAAACAGGCTGATAAATAGCCAGTCAAGCATATATTTATGCTGTCAAGAGTCTTTTTACTGGACAAATGCTGAAGGAATACAGATTGTGTTATTTATGAGAAAGAGACAGTGAACAAGCAGAAATACACAGGCAGAAGTGGCACAAGGACAACAGAAGTGACTAGAAGGTTGTCCTTCTGAAAGGGCAAAAAATGAATTCGGTTTGGAGGAATAAAATTTTGATGGGCTGGAGAGCTGTAATCAAGAACAAAGAAACTGCTTCCTCTTGTTTTGGCTGATTCCTCTTGCTTTGGAAAGGAAAACACAATTCTGGATGCATTCTTTATAAATCAAAATAATTTAAACAATACAAATGAACTTTAAAAAGGTGATAAAGCCCCTTCAAGGAATATTAAATTGAAATAGTATATATTATAAAAATATCACTTCACATATTTAAAAATCCTCTTGTAAGTTAAATTAGCATTAAACCCACAGTGAATTAGATAACAATAGATTTGAATTGATTTAAAAATGGAAAATTGATATGTATTCTGCAACAATGTGAGACATGAAGTGAGCACAAGTTTCATTGGCTTGGATATAATGTTGCTGTGAAATATAGGATGCGTTTAAAAATACTATGTTATTGGATAATCATATACTGAATCAGTATAATTGTGCATATGTAGCTATTGTGTTTAAACCCCCCAAAATATTCAAGAAACAACATAATTAGCTGTCATACTCAAGTACTGAAGAACTGAACTATTGCCAGACTCTTAAATTAGTAGTAGAGCTAATGAAATGGTACTAAAATTTTCTAAGTATATTTTCTTTTCACTTTTTCATTTTCTTCTTATAAAAAAGAAAAAAGAAGTGCCTCTCCACAAGATGAAACTTGTGATATGCCTGAAATACTGATGGTAATGTATAATTTGTTTTCATTAATATAGTGTTTTTAAATAGCATAGGAACACTTATTTCTGCTTGAAGCTTTTTATATAAGTTTGTGTTTAGGTTTATAAAGCTGACATGTTTCACACAATCATGCCAGTGCAGAGCAAAAACCAAAGATTTTTTTCAAATTAAATAAAATCTGAAATTGTTTCTGTAGTCTTTTTTAATAATCTGTGATATGGAAGAAGTTTCATTTGAAACTTTTTTTCTAGTGTGATCATACTGATTTCCACTGTACAGTCTTTTGGCTATGTATAGTATTAGCTTTAAATGGTTTAATTGTGCGTTTTTAAAAGATGAGGCAAACTTTACTCTTTGCTTCATTTAAGAAAACATTTTGGGATCTGCTTTTGCTTGTTTGTTTTTATAAGGGTGATGTGGAATAGATGGAACATCCTGAGTGTTCTTGCTTTGTTCACTGTGTTCAGTGCTCTGCACTTTTCAGAAGTGTCCAAATAGTTTAAAATTACTTACTAAAACACATTTATAAGAAAAGACACACATGGATATGTCCATGGAAGTGTCAGGATTCAGGAATATTGTCAATTATATGTCTTAATGCTTACACACATGGAGAAGCTTTAATTCAGTGACAGTCTACTTAAAAGTGGTGCTTTTGTAAAATCAGTGTTTTCTTAACAGCATCTAATCGAACGTTGAAAAACTGCTTATGGCAAATACTATGTTTGTCAACTGACTTCTTTAAGTTCAGTTTCATTCTGCTATAACTCTTTGAATTAGTAAATTGGGTTTTGAGAGCAAAAGGAAAATAAGTCCTTAATTAAAATGACTTGAAATTTAAAACACTGATATTAGTATATGAAAGCATGGGGTGCAGTGCCTGTGTAAAGACTATTTGACAGAGTTTAAATTACAACAGCTGAAAATAATAGCACTTTACTATTGATAGTTGCTAGTACAGATTTTAATGCTGTTATCTAATAAAAAGTGTTTCTATGTTTTCATTTCAGAAAAGTCCCACAGAACTATTACAAGTTGCTTATGAAAGTCTTGAAAAAGCGATTAATGGAATGAACACATCTCATTTAATGACCCTACTACCAAATGGAAAGTCAATATTTGACAACTGCTGTACAAAGGTAAAGTCTACAAAAGCTATACTGAAACAAAATCTATAAATGATATATATATAAATCTCTGTGTAGTAGTAATAGCATTTTTCATTTTCAGTAACAAATTATAAAATCTTTTAAGTTTTCTTCGGCATTTTCTTTTGAAAATAATTAACATTTGTAGATTTCTTCCACAAAATAAAAGCAGAAATCCTTTTCATATTTGTTGCTTGCAACTGCTTATTATTAAAAATAATTTTTGCTGTTGAGGGAAGTTCATATTTTCTAAGTATTATCATTCTACATTAATACAATCTTCGTTTTTTGGATTGGTAACACAATAAAACAATTTTTCTGCAGTTTCGTATGTATTGTTAATCCAGTTTCCTATTGATTCTCAGTCTTTGTCTCAGGTTTTCTTTGTCCATTATTCATGCTTTCTTCAAGCCATTCTTACTTCCATGCTTTCTTGAATGACTGCATAATGCACAGATACGACAAATTCCAGTGCTTTTCAATTTACTGAAACAATAATACAAATGTCAAAATAAATGTAGCAAGCTAAGTAATAAAAGTTTGTTTACTTAATTGCCTGTTCCTGTTTATTAGGTTGACTCAAATGATCTGAATTTGCATTCTGTTTTGGGATATGCTAATGATAAAACAGGAACAGATAATGCTTTTTTAATGGATTTACACTTGGAGCTCATTCAAGCCCAACATCAAGTAGCTGTGAAACTTCTTAAAATGACACAAGGTAGGTTTCAGTACAGCTAAAAGGTCTTCATAGCTTGATTAGAGTCTTCATGTATTTTGTAATACTACAAAATAAAGGAGTACGTACTTTCTGAGGAGGAGCTGATGTTGGGTAGTTTGTATGCCATGTACAGACAGAAATAATGTACTGAATTTGCAGAATTTAGATTTACCACATGAAACTAGTCTCTAATCTCTACTCAGCCAATGGAAGTTAAGCTTTGGTAACAATGACTGGATTTGATTTCTGGACAGTTTGCTGTAGCATTTCTGTTATAATATTCACTGTAGCAGTGCCTGTAAGGGAGAAATGGGGGATGTTCTGCAGGGTTTTTTTTCTGTATTGATAATTTTTTCTCTAGAGAATTATTTGTGTGTTTTATTCAACGCTTTTTGTAATCTGAATTTCTACTCCTGTGACGTTGTCCTTATCTCTTTCCAATCAGCTGATATCCCACTCTTGCCAATTGCCAAGTGTCTCCCATTCCTGTTTTGTTTTGTTTTTTTTTTAATTGAAAGCTAGTATTAGTTTGACACTGCAGAGATCCCCTGTGCACTGCTCCCTGTGGTGAAATAAGGTGGTACTTTTCCTGTGATGCTAGTAGAGCAACTGAAGGTGGTAGAACATGAGTGCAGAATATTTTTAGTGGCATCATCAGTCCACGAAATTCTTTTTGAATCAAAGAAAAGAATATGAGACGGAGCAGAGCTTTACTACAACACTACGTATTAAGCCCTGTTACTGAAATTTTCTCAATAGAACCATCAGAATGAATAACTCATTTATTGCCTTCCCACATAGGTGTGCAAAAGGATAACAAAAGTCTAATGTCTAGCAAGTCTCATGTGAAGAATGTTAAAGATTTCCATTATTTAACAGGTAAGTCTTATTAATTACAATTTTAGAAGTACAATAAATTATTGGTGCTGTTTTATAAAGGTCTTAAAATATCTACTTTACAGAGGCACTTATTACAAGAAAAATAAAAAAGAATAAGCTATCCAGAGCAATTTTTTTGATGCAAAAAGCTGTACAGAAGTTCCCTGAAGAATTAACTGCTTCTTCCCAAAGGCAGCTACTGGAGGTAATAAATTTTTTTTTTTGGTAGATATTTTTTATCATTATCATGGTTTTTCGTGTTCTATATACTTAAGACTTGGACTTCTCCATCTTACAAATGGAAGAAAAATGGAAGGAACATCAAGGACATTGGATGCTTTTAACTTCTGTTGTCAAATTTTCCCTGAGAAGTTTCATTATGATGAAAGAATAAAGCTACTTAAAACAAGGGAAAAGCACATCCCCAACTTTTGTGCACACATGCAGATTGCAGAAACATGAAAGAAGATATGATCTTTCCTTCTACGTTTAATCACCCAGACTTTGCAGTTAGGAACCTATGCCTTGCCATAACGTCATGCTTGTTTGCTTCTCCCCACTGCAACCTTCAAGACCTTTCATTTTACAAGATATATAAGTTGTCTTAGATTCCTTTGGCTAGTGATGATGACATGGACTTTTTAAAATTTTTATTAAATAAACAGTTCAGAAGTTGGTGATCTTGGAATTTATTGAGGCTAAAAGGGGCTTCAGGGGTTCATTTCAAAGTCTTTTGAAATTAATGGGAGTCTTTCCTTTGAGCTTCGTACCAGCATCTCTCCATGAAAACTGCCTTCTCATCAGTGGGGCATAAAAGTTCTTTGTAGCCTGTACAGCAGATAATGGAATATGAAATTCTCACTACAGAATACATGAAAAAGTATTTTAAACAAGAATATAAGATATGTGGTGTGAAAGTTGTAACTGCAGTCACCAATGAGGACTTAGAAGCAATTCTCAAGAAATGTGTGGTTATCCCAAGGAAACATTTGCAAAGGCCTTATGCTGACCTTCACTATATTTTACTTCCATGCACTTTTCACAGAGAAAGATGTAGGTAAAATAATATAATACATTTGCAGCCTGTTGCAAGGAAATGTCAGAATAAATGTTGCCTGGACAAACTTAGCATGATCTTCTTTGATATTTGTATTATGATTAAATATTTAATTATATACTCAATATATTTTCCTCCTTGAGATGGACAGCGCTCACTTCATGAGCAGCAATACCAGACTTTTATTTTCATGCTTCTGTGTAAAGGATTTTGTCTTTTTTATCATACACCATCCAAGAGGTCTATATAGAATTACTTATGTCTTCTGGTCTTCTCTGCTGTACTCAGAACCATATGATATGTCTGTTCTTACCACACTGCAAAATCATTGAGCAGTTTTGGGTTTTTTTTTGAGAAACATACAAATGACCTTTTCTCATGCAGTAAACTTCTGGGCAGGTATAGAAGCTTCTGGAACATATATGTATACTCATCTACATCACACTGCTTGACTACTTGAGCTACTGTGTACCCTTAATGTTTGGTTTTGTTTAATTTCTCTCACAGTTGTTTCATTCTTTCTTCCAGTCCTATATCTCTAGTTGGACATCCAAGTCTTTGGATACTCACAGAGTACTGTTCATCGTAATTTAGGATGTAAGGTGATATAAAAATCTAAAGTTTTCTCCATAGCAGTGAGGTTTTTTAGGTCATTTTGAAAACAATTTGTAAATGTTAAATGTGTCTAATTGTTATAACAGCTTTTTCCTTTTATTTTTATTTAAATCATAGCAAGCACTGACTTTAATTGAGCAAGTTGAAGCTGAACAAAGTGCGTTGTATCACGGTCTCAAAGAAGCTGTGAGCAGCAAGAAAAAAAGCAGGACTCCTCCTCCGCCTTTATTACTTTCTAGATCAAATTGCTCCATGACATTTAAACCAGCCCCATTCTCTTCAGATATTCAGGTAATGATTTTGATTATGACTGTGTAAGAAATAACTAAACAATGCTCAGGAGAGAAAAAGCTGTTTCAACAGTGCTATGCCATCACAGTTTTCTCTGTTGTTCTTGGGAAGACTCTGCTATTTTGACTTAATTAAGTATGCTTCCCCCCCACCCTGTGATTCAATTGTGACTCACTGTTTTGATCTTCACATTGCATGAAACTTTCCTTTATTTCATGCATCATGTTCCTTAGTGCTTCTGTTGTATAACATTTATTCTACCTGTTGAAAGCTCATTCTCTTGCTTAAGAGTTGATATATGCCTAGTGGCCCTCTGAAGAGATGAAAGGGTGTTGCACGTACTCCAGAAAGTACCAGACTGAAGCCTCTGTTAATGAAGTGCTGAAGTGCTAAAGTGCCATAGTTCAGGTGGGAAAATCTGCCTTCCATTGAACATGTAGAATCACGCAACTACTCAGATCATAAAGGATTTTAGGAGAGGTCTCTAGTCCAACCTTCTGCTTGAAGTAGCGTTGTCTGTGAGATGAGACCAGGTTGCTCAGGGCTTTGTCCAGTCAGTTCTGAAAACCTCCAAAGATGGAGACTGAACAGATTCTCTGGGCAACCTGTTCCAACAGGGCAACCTGTTCATGGGGAACATTCCTTATGTATAGTTGGAGTTGCTCTTGCTTCAATTTAGGTCTATTGTTTTTCATCCTCCTACCGTGCACTACTGTGAAAAGCCTAGTTACACCCTCTTCATCACATGCTTGTGGGCACCCAAAAGCTCCTGGTGGGTCCTCTGAAGCTACCTCTTCTTCAGGAAGAATAAGCCCTGCTCTCTCAGCTTCTTCTTGCAGGGCTAGTGCTCCAGCTCCCAACCCTCTTGGTGGTCCTCTGCTGTAATCACTCTAGTTGTTCAACATTTCTTGTTAGAGTAATGGAGAGCAGGAGGGAAACTGGCCAAGGTATCTAGATGAAGCCTAATGAACACTGCACAGAGGGGGTGAATCACCTACCTCAATCACCTAACTGTACTTCTGTTAATAAAGTTCAAGATGTAGGCTTCTTCAAGATGATATGCTTTTAGGCTGCTCTGCTACCATGGCACACTGCTGTCTCATGTTCATCTAGCTGTCTGACATGACCCCAGATGTTTTTAGTGCAGCTCCCCAGCCCACTAGTTCGCAGTGCATATTCTTGCAAGGGATTCTTCCTTCCCAAGTGCATTTGTCCTTGTTAAATTTCATGAGGTTCCTGTTGGCCCATTTGTCTCTAGGTCCCTCTGAATAGCAGTTCTGCCCTCAACAATGTGAACTGTTTCCCTCAATTTGTCAACATCTGCAAACCTGCTGAGTGTGTGCTCACTTTTTTCCTCAGGTCATTGCTAAAGGTATTAAACAGGACAGGTCCCCAGATAGTACTCTGCAGTGTTCCACTTGCTACCCTACCTCCAGGCGGAGTACAAACCATTAACTCTCTGAGTCTGACCTTCCAACCATTGTTTTACCCATTTATCTGTTCACTCCCTGATACTGTGTCATCCTAATTTGGATATAAGAATACTGGGAGGCACTGTTGAAAAAAATTCCTTGCTAAGATTGAGGTAAAGGTCATCTACTCCTCCCCCTGCCTCTGCAAATCAAGTTATTTTGTCACAGAAGCCAATCATGGTGGTCAGCCATGGTTTGCCCTTGGTAAAACCACACTGACTGTTCCAAATCACCTTATGTCCAGAAAGGATGAAATATGAAAAATTCACTAGCTGTGGTTTTCATGAGAGAGACATTTTCACTGTGATTTTGCAAGCGTCTTCAAAATAATGATGTGTATAAACCCAGTAGAAACTCAAATCTTATTAACGGTGGTAAGAATGTTTCTGTGAACAGTTTTATAACTTGCAGTTTTAATGCAGTTTGATGAGTCAATTTCAAAGAAATTAATGAGGGAAAAGTTCTTCTGTTTTACCCTTAATGAACATAAAATTAAAAAAAAAAAAAATTCTTTAAAGTTCATCTATTTTAGTGTTAAATACTTCATGTTGTTTGATCCATAGTGGGCCACTAGATGGTGCAAGGTGATTATTATTATTTTATTATTATTATTTGAGCCAGGATATTCTAGAATAATTTTTTTCTAAAGATAGGCATAGCTGTTGAGTGGACATGTTTTTTATGAAGAACTTAGTAACTGGCAGTGGATACTTAGGATTTAATTAGACATATATATTTCTTGTACTAGTGTCTCTAAAGTGTCCTGATTTTCAAGTTGCTCATTTGCTGAAAATAATCTCATCTATTTCAGTATGCCCTTCAGAAAAACAGGTTTCATTGCAAGACCAATCATGTGTATTACAAGAACAATGAACATTTTAGCTGTACAGATTTTTATATGTTGAAAAATAATGTCTTCCGGCAAACCTCAGGTCTCTTTAAACTTCTACTGAAAGTAAATACTTAGTACTATGTTTTTAGTAGAAGAAGCTTAGTGAAAGAGAAGTTCATACAATGCATAACTTACTGAAATCCATCTGCCTTGTTCTGCAGAGATGAAATCAAAATTGATTTCCATGTTTTATCTCATTGGACACAGCTGAGCACTGATCCAGGAATGCATGTTCACATTCTTTCTTGGTTTGAGATACTGAAAAGTGTAGATGATATGCTCAATGAGATTATCAGCATCTCAATGGCATTAAAAAAACACATTGATTTCAATAGGAACTAAGAACATGGCTGGTTTGGAAAATATTACTGCATTACTTCATATTTGCATTTCTGTTGCCTACTTTTAAGGATCTGTCCTCAAGCAGTTTGCTGACCAGAAACTGATGTCCACTTCAGAGGAATACCATTGCAAGGATTAAATAACAGATCTAGATGACTTTAAATCTACAGGATGACCTATAGGATTTTGTGCTTTAGGATAGGTTTGAGGTATAGGACAGGTCAAGGTAGGAGATAGGATAATGGGGAGTCCTCTACTTTTTTTGCCATTGTAGTATAATCTAGTTCTCCAGCTAAATCAATAGTGCAGTTAGGCTATACATTTTTATAAGTATGCAGTGTTTTGTTAGTTTGGTTTTTTTTTTCAGAGATTGTTTTCACAAAATTAGTACATTCTACATTGGGCAAGAGTTGGAAATACTATTGTGTATCAACTCATTTTGTTCTTATTTTCTTCAAAGGTTTCGTGGTACAGTATTTTGGGCTCTGTAGCTGGAGGATGTAATATGAAAGTAAGGTTAAATAACAATAAACTTCAAAATGCAGGAGAAGAGGTAAGACAGGTGAAACTCCATTAAGTCATTCTCTCTTCCTTTAAAAAACCCCATCTTTCTAAATGTATACATCTGACACTTTTTAAAATCTTAAATGGCCAAGTCTTTGACAAACCTTTTGATCTTTATTTTAAGCAACTGAAATTTTGCTAGGCTGAAGGCATACCAAAAAATGTTCTAGGAACCTTTCTTGAATAATGAATGAAATAATTTAAAAGCTTCATGTTAGACAAGTCTCTGTCCCTTCTGTTATAACTCTGTTTTTTGAGTGACATCTAAGAAATATGAAAAGAAAGTATATGATGTATTTATAGAGTGTGTCCCAGGCACTGCTCTTTCCAGGGACTGAAAAAAAAGATAAATTCTAAACAGTTATAAAATTTAATGTTTTTCATAATTGTGCAACTTCTATCATCTATTTCTTCTTAACAACACCTTATCTTATTTAATTCTGGCAACATGATAATGCAGCTCCTTCAATAACCTTCATGTTCAGACATGATTGACTTCTAGGTTCATGCTCTTTCCCTTTCATGCTGTCTGCTAAAGCATCCCACACATCTTTGATTACTTATGACTGTGTTGGTACTCTTTTATATTATTTATTCATTACAATTTGATGTTTTATTTTCCGATTTTTATTTTTGTTTGGTTTTTTTTGTTGGTTTTTTTTTTGTTTTTTTTTGTGTTAGTGTATTTTTTTGCCTTTGGATAACACTTTGATGTTCCCACTCAGACTGAGAGAGTTCAGTTTCTTCACTTGTTTCTTTGTCCTTTCTCACTTATGCATGCTATTGTATTGTCCACCTGAATGACAACCATGATCCATCCAAATGCTCTGCATTTTGGGCTTTAAGAAAGGGTCAAAAAAGCTTCAGCAAATTTTGCTGTAGTCTCAAACCTGAGAGATCATTTTTATATCTGCAAATCTTCATTAAAAGTTCTGTTCTTTGTGGGGCAGGTCTCTGTTTTGCATTGTGAAAGAAGAATGATCTCAACCTCTTTTGCCCAATGTTTCAAGCTTGCTTTTGTAAGCAAGCTTTATACCGATACACTTGTCTTTGATGATGGAGAGGAAATTTTTCCCTTTGTGCCTGTTTCCCCTATCTCCTCCCCAAAAAGGAAAGCGTATAAAAAGAGAAGGTCAGTGTAGCTACTGGCAATAGAGGCTTTGATGTTATTCTTGATATTATCAAATACAGAGAATCAAGCTTCCTGTGATATCCAGCGAGCTAGTTTCCATATATTATCCTTCTCCAGGAGAATCAAGTATTTCATCAGAGACTTGCACCCCACTGCCAGCTGTTCTTTCTGTGACCTTGCTGCAGTCCATGCAAGCCACTGATTGTCTTACGTCTGGCAGGCACTAGAGGTGCACAGACTTGAGGTTAACCGTATGCTTCAGCAATGGAACTTCTGGTTGCTTTAGGATATACTTCCGCAAAATGCTGATCTGTAAAGTCACTATCTGCCTACTCCATGGAAAAGGTTTAAAATTCTTGGTGGTGAAGTGATCTATCAGCTTGTCAACGTGAGAAAAGCTTGCTCTAAAGTGATACTACAGATTGTTTTACACTAATTTCTGGTCTGCTGGTTCAAGATTCAGCCCCAGCATTTGAAGGGTTTTCTGTTGTTTGTAGAATCATAGGATCATTTTGGTTGGAAGAGACCTTTAAGATCATAAAGTCCAACTGTTAACCCAGCACTGCCAGGTCACCACTAAACCATGTCTCTAAATGCCACATCTACATGTCTTTTAAATACCTCCAGGGATGGTGACTCCACCACTTCCCTGGATAGTGTGTTGCAGTACTTTACAACGCTTTCTGTGAAGACATTTTTCCTCATAGCTTATCTAAACCTATCTTGATGCAACTTGAGGACATTTCCTCTTGTCCTATCTCTTGTTACTTGGTAGAACAGACTGACCCCCACCTCAGTAGAACCTCCTTTCAGGTAGTTGTAGAAAATGGTAAGGTCTCCCTCCAAGCCTCCTTTTCTCCAGGCTGAGCAACTCTGGTTCCCTCAGCTGCTCCTTGTAAGACATGTGCTCTAGATCCTTCACCAGCTTCATTGCCCCTCCTTGGACACACTCCAGCTCAGTGTCCTTTGTGTAGTGAGAGGCCCAAAACAGTATTCAAGGTGTGGCCTCACCAGTGCTGAATACAGGGGGATGATCACTTCCCTAGTCCTGCTGCCTACAATATATCTGATACAATTCAGGATGCTCTTGGCCTTCTTGGACACCTCGACATACTGCTGGCTCATATTCAGTCAGCTGTTGACCAATACTCCCAGATGCTTCCCCACTGGCCAGATTTCCAGCCTCTTATTCCCAAGCCTATAGCATTGCATGGGGTTCTGAAGGTCGGATGGTATTTGAATAAGAGCAATGTGTTGATGCTACATTACAATGATCTCATTTCTTGTGTTGTGCTGCAGTCACTGTGTCAGTTGTTTTTTCTTTCAAGACCCTAAAGCTTCCATTTATGTAAATTGTCCTGGTCATGGAAGACAATGTGGAAAAGCCCTTTAGGAATGAGCCATGATGTTAAAACTGTAGGTGGACAATTATTTGAAGGTAAAAATGAAGGGAAGATCTCAAAAATACATTGTTTGTTTCACAAACTCCAAAGTTCTGTTAATGGTGCTGAGACAACCTGAGACATCCTCTTCCCCTATCTAATACATGCATGTGGCATATATAGAGGAGAGCCTGGAATCACAGCTCAGGGCTGGAGTGTTTCCAGCTCAGTGAATGCAAGCATGCACACTCACAGTGTGGATGTGCAAACAGACAAGGATGTCTCAGAGAAACTCCAGGTCCTGGTACTTAACTCTTCTCTATATACTCAACTGCATTCTACAGAAAAATCACACTTTTTTTCCCTGTCATGTCATTGTTTTCTCATTGTCTTCAAGAACGTTGTATTACATGGAAACACAACATATCCATTAATCTTGGTTGCACTTTGGTTGTATCCAAAACCATAAAATAATTTATTTAACACTAAATGTTTAGAATTTGAGATTTGTTTTTGATATGTACAGTGGGTGTAACTAGAAAAAAATTTATTGATAGATACCAGCTGATGGGAAGAGCCTCTTGGAAATACATGGCTTAGATCCCAATGAGAAATACATTTTTGCAGTAGCAGCATATTCTTCTGATGGAAAACTTATTGGTGATGCCATTGGGGAAACAACTAAGCCAATCCTTGCTTATCCACCTCTCTCTGCTACTACCGTTCGAGCCTATCTAACTCAGGTAGGGTTAGATAAGATGCCTTTGATAAGAAACACATACTTTGATTTGGTTGTAATCACTTATTTTTTTCAATGGTAGCTCTAAAACTTCTGATAAAAACTCAAGACTTTCTTGCAAAAAGCTTGGTAAGCACAAATCACAATTTTAACATAACAAATGGTATATTTGCGAACTCAATTCTTGATTCATAATTATTGGAAATTCTAATTTAAGGGGAAAGATGTCTCTCTTTTGGTTTCTTATCCCTGTTCATGTTTTATAGTCTTCTTTCTTCTTTTTTATAATTATTTTTTTTTTAATTTTTGGCATTGAGACCAAATGCTAGAAATCCTCTTATTAGTCATTACAGTATGGGATGAAAAATTGTGATTGAATTTACCAGGTATCAAATCCAACTATTCTCATATTGTAATTATTTTTTGTAGTGTTTTGTCAAAGACAACAAAGGCTCTGTCAGACCTTTATCATAATTTTCTCTGTTCTTAATAAAGAAAATTTAAAGCAGATTATGGTGTAAGGAAAAGTGAAATTATCTAGCCTTGTAGATCAGATCATGGGGAAATTAGAAGATTTCCTAAAATCTTCCAGTGTAAGAGGTATCTGTATGAATTTACACCAACTTGTGCAGCTCCCTTTACAACCCTTTATCCAGAGCAGAAAGGCATTCTGCAGTATTAGCAAAAGTAAAATAAACCTAGATGAAATACTATGACTTCAAACACTGCAGCACAGTGCCTGTAAAATGCCTGTAGCAGAGGGCTATTAGACCCTTGGTTAACAGTCAAAAAACTCCATAGCCTCTCTGATGCTAATTCTGAAGGCAAGCTAATATTAGTATAATCATATTGCTACTGCTTGTGTTTTATTCAAGTAGGTGAGAAAATTCTTACAGAAATTGTAAATTTACATGGTGGGGGTTTTAAAAATCTTTCTTTATATTATAATCATATTTGAATTGGTAATTTGATGAACATGGAAAGTTGCTAACTTTTTTTTTTTTTTTTGCTATTTTTTGTAGGTAGCCTATCAGACTGGCAACTATACATTAGCCAGAGAAGCATTTTCACCAATGTGGGATTATTTTGTTTCAAATTCTTCTCCACTGCCTGCCAATGCAGCTGTTATTTCTACAAGTAGCAATTTGACTATATCCAAAACCAGGTAACTGCTGAAAACAAAATTAAAATAGTTAATTATAGATGTGCACATTTTATTTAAAAGAGTACCAGGCTGTGAAATTTTGTTCAGACTTGTGATATGTAAAACATTCTGGAAAAGAAAAATAAAAGTGTGAATTGTGTTATAAAAATACAGTTTTATAATTAGCAGAGGATTTTTGTTATGAAACTGATAGCATTTGCACACCTAATTCTTTATAGGGATTGTTTTCTTAAGATCATTGGGAAATAAAAAAATTAAATAAAAGTGGGTATTAATTGTGGGATGCAATTTCATGTGCAAAACATGTAATATGCAGTGCATTCTTGACCTTCAACTTAAGGGGGGAGTAAAGTTTGGAAATTGTGAAAATTTTGCTAGGAACACCACCAAAATGGGGAAATACATGATAATTTTGTTATGGTGTGTCTATATACGTATCTGAATGTGCTGAAGAATATGAATATGCTTCAGAAGAAGTATTTAAAATAAATTAATTATTAAATAAATTTCAATTGTTAAACCATAATATTATAGGTTTTTCACTATGACAAAATGAGAAATTTTGCACTTAGGTTAACTGAAATTCAAGAGATCCAAGTGCAAAAATAAATCAAAATTTAATTAGTACCCAAATAAATGAAAGAGCCTTGTATGAAATAATGGACATGAAATATTATAATAAAAAATTAATAGTTTTAAATGTTACTCAACTGCTTAGAATTTGATGAACTAACATCCAATTTAACTGAACACAAATCATCATCTTCACTTGTGTGGAATTCTTTCTAAACTAACTCTTGCATTAGGAAAGTTTTGGCAAACTTGTGGAGGAGGTGTGAGAAAGTTTTGCAGCATCTCTGTTTCAGTGTGAAAGACTGGCTTAGTCTTGAAACCACAATGACAAGAAGCAACCTTTATTGCATGTGTGTTAATAGTTCTAGAACATTTCAAGAATTAAAGAAGAAATAAAGAAATAAAAGTCTTTGTTTCAAGAAATAGATATTTGCTTGAGGGTAGGAAAACTCTGCCGAGGGATTTGGACAGGCTGGAGCAATGGGATGAAGTCAATTGTATGAGGTTTAGCAAGGCCAAGTGCCATGTCATGCACTTCAGTCACAACAACCCCCAGCAACGCTACAGACTTGGAGAACAGTGTCTGCAAAGCTGCTTGGCAGGAAAGGACCTGGGGGTGTTGTTTGACAGCCGACTGAACATGAGCCAGCAGTGTGCCCAGGTGGTCAAGAAGGCCAATGGCATCCTGGCCTGGATCAAAAACGGTGTGACCAGCAGGAGTAGGGAGGTGATCGTGCTCCTGTACTCAGCACTCATGAGACTGCACCTTGAGCACTGTGTCCAGTTTTGGGCACCACAGTATAAGAAGGACATTGAGGTGCTGGAGTGGGTCCAGAGAAGGCCAGTGAGGCTGGTGAGAGGTCTGGAAAATGTGTCTTACAAAGAGAGGCTAAGGGAACTGGGGTTGTTCAGTCTAGAGAAGAGACCTAATTGCTCTCTACAACTACCTAAAAGGAGGTTGTAATGAGGTTGGTGTAGGTCTCTTCTCCCAAATTACTAATGATAGGATGAGAAGAAATGGCCTCAAATTGTGTCAGGGGAGGTTTAGATTGGATATTATAAAGAAATTCTTTACTGAGAGAGTGGTTGAGCAGTGGAACAGGTTACCTGGGGCAGTGGAACCACACCATCCCTGGAAGTGTTTAAAGATTGAGTAGAAAACACTTGATGCTATATTCTAGTCATGAGGGAGATGTTGGGATGAAGATTGGACTTGATGATCCTAGAGGTCCTTTCCAACCATAATAATTCTATGAGTCTATGCTTCTATGAATACTTCCATTTCCACTTTACAGAGTAACAGATAATCATCTATTCTGAGACATAGAATGTAGCTTGTGTTTCCTCTATATTGTTTTGATAAAGTTGCACCAAAGCCCACAGTTTTCTCCCGGTAATGCTGTTTGGATGCAAGCAGATTATGTAGGCTTGTGTGTGCTTTGAATCCTGTTACAGGAGAAAATTTTGTCTAAGCATACTTCTTGTTACTTGGGGCTCAGCCAAACCACTGGTGTGTATCCTGTCTGTCCTTCAAGTGCCACCGTGTGTCTGATACTAGGCATAAAAATTGACTGAGGGACTTGATGCTACATGTCATAAGAGCATTTGGGATTTACGGGCAGCATGTGGACTGCATTGATGCAGGCAGATAATCACTAGACATCCTATTTCATGACTATGTGGGTGTTTTAAATCTGTCCCTAGGCAGGGGGATGATGATAGCCCCTAGGCCACCAAGCAGAAATGCAAGTCTGGTAATTGTGCTTTTTTTTCCACCTTTTTTTCATTTATCTTTTTTTCCTAATCAGGTGGGAGGCTTGGGTTGTTTTTGTTTATTAAACACACAGAGGTCTAGAGCTGTATGTGAGGTAAAACAGATGAAAATTTCATGTTGCTGTTTATACCAGGAGCAGAGAGATGCAGCAACACACAAAGTCAGCAAGAGAAGGCAAAGAAGCCACTTTATTACTTTATAACCCAGTTTTATATCCCCTAGCCCCATAGGGCCATTGGTCAGTGATCACCCATATCCTAGGGTGATTGGCTAAAGTCCTACAACACCCATTGCAAAATATTTTTCCAATGTACCATAAACAGAACTTAGCAAAACACCAGGCATTGGTCCAGCTTACAGAAAACATCCGTTTCTCATCACTTGTGTGAGAAAGGCAGGACCCTCACCGAATATTGTGAGAACCTGAGAAAATCCCTCTGCTAGCAGCTTTTCAGCATCCACAATTTGAAATAGCTGTCTGTGTAAAGCAATTTCAGGGATTTTGCTTTTCTGACAGTTATGGGTTTGTTTGTTTTGGGTTTTTTTTTTGTTTGTTTGCTTGTTTTTTTTTACAGTCAATATGGAAAATTATCAAAACTGCACTATCAAACCTGAAATAAGGCAGTTTCAGCTGTACTGGTAGGTAGCTAAGAAATTAGATGGATTATTTGGAAAGTACATAGGACTTAAAGCGACAGTAGAGGGAGCTGGAAGGAAAGGAAACCTCTTGTTTCCAGCTGAAAGCCCTGTTGATACCTTGGTAATGTCAAGTATGTGAATGCATCTATTTGAACTTCCTTCTTGAGTTTCAGCGTGTTTTAGGAAATACACTTGGGGAGAAGGAAGAATTTATTTCTTTTATTTCAAAATGATAGGATTTTTCCTGTAACAGTAATATTTTTAAAAATGTAACAAGGACAAATGCCCTCTACCCCCGGGAAAGGAAAGAAAAAACCCAAACCAACAAATAAGCAGGCAGAAGAAGAGATCCTTTTGAGACTTGTAATACAAGTGATTGAAAGGAGTCTGTTACTAATACTTAGTAATGGACTTCACAGCTGCATGCATCATTCCCAACATAGAGAAAAATAATGTGTAAGAGGAGACAGTTAAAATGAGTAAGCTGTAGCATCCCAAGTTTTCAAAGAAAGTTAAAAGTTTCACTGGATTAGACAAACTGAGGGAAAGCTATTTTAGGATAGTAGAAGCTGGATAACAATTTGAAAAGGACTCTTATATCTTTTATTTATTTTTAATATTAAAAACGTTCAGCATTTTTTTCAGTTTTATATATAAATCTTATTTCCAGAAGTAGCTAATGTAATCCATTTTGTCCATAATTTTAAAATTAAAGACTGCATTTTAATATAATACAGTTTCAGGCATGCAATATCTGAATCATCATTAACTTGCTTTTATGACTCTTTTGCTTTTTTATTTTGTAGGTTATGTTTTGAAGCTGTATCTCAGACTTCTCCTATTACCTTGCACCTCTTCCTGAGGAATATATTTGCTGTTTGTGACATTAATGTCATGGAAGGCGCACTCTTCTGTGATTCCATCTGTTCAAATGAGATACTTTATAAGGCACAAGTATGTGTGGCTTAAAAATAATATTCTGGATTTGATTTTACTTTTTGATCAGCTTTATTTCATCATTGCAAGATAAATGTTCCAATGTACTAATCCTATTTAGAGAATACTTAATTTTCTGTGAGTTATCTGGTCTTCCTTTCTGAGGTGTTTTAGTAGCTGTCAGTTATTTTTTATCCTGGTAGAAAGATGGTTTCTGAATTGGTTATTGCCTAATCCAAAGCCCACTGATTCCAACTGAGGAAGGATTTTCCTTGACTTCAGTGGTGGTAAGCTATAATTTAAGAAAGAATTATAATCATTACCATTTTTGTCCTACTAAGATGCACCTTGGATTTTTAATTCTAAACACTTCTGCTATTTAATACATATATTTTCATCAATATTGAACTTCTAAGAGAGTTTCATAGCTTTAATATACTAAGCTTCTTTTATCTTATTTCAGACTCTCTCATAGTATAATGGCATGTTTATGACACCAAACCCATTATTTTTTATTTGGATAGGCAAGCTTTGCCTCCTGTATTATTACATTCTTATTCTCTTCTTTCTTTGCTGAAGTACTTGTCTCATAAAAATGTGAGCAGTTGATTACTTAGTGACTTTACTGTATCTGCACACAACATGCAAGGTCTGCAGCAGATAACCAGAAGATAAAGGAAGAAACTGTTATCTTCCCCATGCCTACTTTGAGAGTCTAGCATGTGGAATTTCCACTCCACGCAGGTTTTGGTTCTTAACCAGGTTTTGTAAATTATATGGGTAAGTTCACAGGGCACAACTGGGTCAAGAACAATAATTTCCCTTAAAATAATGAATAATGTTGCATTTGTTTATATACTTCTAACAGGTGTCAATGTAAATTCTTTTAAAAACTTTTACTTACTGCTTACACTGATTTTTTTTTCAGTGTCACGATTTAAAACAACAGAATTCATATATGAATCAAAACCTGTTTTTCTTTTACAGGTTGCCAGATTAGCAGAATGTGAAAGAATGACTGTTGCAATTGAACTTAGCAGTTGGTTGAATGATGCAAGTTACACCCTGCAGTCTGTTGTACAATGTTATGGTCTTCTTGCTCCAATTATTTATCACAAGATTTCTTCAGTGCCAGTAGTTCAGGTGAGAGCAGTTTAAGACAAAGCAATTGGCATCCAAGTCTTGCAGTTATAGTCATTCAAATTAAACTTATAATGGAATGTACAGTGGGAGAGCTACATATCTAGGCTTTGAGTTCTTAGTAGATGCTGAAAGAAAAGCCTTTTATTGTTTTATGAGTTCCCAATGCATATATGTCCAGTGTAAGCTGCACAGATTCTTCTCTCATATATGCTAAAGTAACTGCAGAATACTGATTGTTTCTTCAGGATGATTTGTTGGTATTTTTAAATTATGGTAGAATCTATGATGTAATTTCTACCCAAATGCTATTTGCAGATGGCAGTTTTGAAGAAAGAAAAGCAGCATTTACCTATGGCTTTTTTTGGAATGATTGCTACTTACATAGTTTTTGTTTCTTCTTAATGCAGTCTTTAGTTTTCAGCCATGTGCTCCTTTCAGAAGCAAGCACCTTTGCTTTGAAAACAGACTACCTGAATCCTTTCCTGCCATTTCTGATGCAGCAGACTTGTTTTATAGATCCAGCAAGGATACAGTAGAAATGTGCAACTTTTTCCCTGAAATTAGGTAGTTTTGTTAGGGAGCAGGAGTAAGAGCATGTTTGCTCTCAGGGAGGATGAGGGGATGAGGTGACAGCAGTGCAGGCAAGGCACTAGCAGCATCTGAACATGGCAGGCAGAGAGGGGTATTGCTAAGAGGATCTACTGAGAGTCCAGAGAGGGTGAAGTTATTGGGCTGGCCCAGAGTTCATCCAGGAGAAAAAGTCAGGACCTGCAGGAGTTGCAGCCAGAGAATGGAGGCAAGGCTACAACACAGGTCCAAGATCCATCCAGGAGACAGAACTGAAGCCCAGCACACCAATACCATAGCTCAAGCAGGGACTGAAGGCTTGTGTCTGAGCTTGATTGGGACTCTGGGCCCCTGAAGAGAAGGGGTGAGAAGAGGCCCAAGTGAGGCTGCTCAGGGAATAACTATTGGGGTGCTCAAGGAATAAGTATTGGGCCACTCACGGCCCCTGAGACATTTTTAGGAATGTTTAGAAAGAATAATATGAAATCTATTTACATACAGGGATAGTCTCTTGCTTAAGAAGTCATTGGCTGTGTTGACCTACTAAAGGCACAGCTAGCCACTGGAAATGGCTTCTGTTTCAGATTTCCTAATAAAGGGAAAAATAATTTAGTCACATGTTCTCTTCACATCTGATAGACAAAAACTGGGGAAAGAAGTTGGGTTTTTTTTATAGCGCGTATTGGAAATAATTTCTTTCATTTAAAATTCTGACCAGCTTGATCTATTTTTAAACAGTCCCCTATTAGAAGTATGTTATCTCACAGAATTCAGCATTATTTTATTTCATATTAATTAAATCGGCAAAAATAGCCATCATGTACCTGTAATTTAATATCTGTAATTTTATGTGAATATTTATTCCAAAGACCTGTGGTTGAAATCTTGACACTGTTGATTCAGTGGAAATTTTATAGATATATATTAATATAGATCAGTTAATGTTAATAAATTATTATAAACACTAGCTGTATTAATAATAATTAAGTTATTATTTGATATATATATAAATAGATATTTTAAAATTGGCTTTTGTAGAGCTAGCACTTCAGAGTATTTTTAAAGTTCACTATCAAATACAGTAGGCTGTAAAGAGGTACAAGTTTATGTATTGAAGGCTCCAAACTTTGTTTTAACCCTTGTATTTACAGATCCTCATTAGGTGCTTGACTGTCCTTCAAGAAATTCCAAGTGCTACTTTGCAGAGGAGGCAGGCAGAAAGTTATGAGAGTATTCAGCATATGATAGCTTGTACTTCATTTTATACAGCAAAGGTATGGTGTGTATTATTGTGCTTACAGCTTAGTTTAAGATACAGCTCTTGGAATTTAGAGAAAAAAAAAAAGATTTAGTAAACTGGCCTTCAGAGTGATATCTTAAAGAACTGTCACTCTTAAATAATAAAGGTATAGAAATATTTATTAGTATCTTTGTATCAGAGCATTTTATATAATAATGACATTTTGACTTTTTAATAGAATTAAGAATTTTCATTTGTTCAGAAAATAGACTGTAACTATTAGTCCATGACATGAAATCTGTATTTTACGTTATTGTGTGTATTTTTACGTTTAGGGTAGTACTGTCTTCAATTAGGCCCATATGCAATATATAAATGTAAACATTTGTTTACTGCAAATAAACCATATTTGTAGTTTTAATCAGATTAGCATATCTGGCGTATTTGCTAATTAGATACAAGACTTTATACTATTTAGTCCCACATGCTGTCGGGAACATAAACACCTTGACTTTTAACCATTGTGTATATCTGTAGATCACATTTAATTCAGATACTCAGTCTATTTAGTGAGGTTAGAAGAAATATGGTAGCAGTAGGACTTTTTCCTTGGGCATAGAGACATGCTAGAGATAAAGTACCTGCCATGACAAACGTATGATGCTGAAACAGTCAGTTTTCCTTTAGCTTTCAGTACACCTAAGATAAGAGCTCATGCTGAGGCTGGGCTGTGGCTGATGCTTTGTGGGATTTCCTTGTGCTGGTGATCCTTCACCCCAGTTTTTATAGCAACTGGATCTCTGTGCTTACCTCACAAGACCACATCGCTGTCAAATATCCTTAAAAGTGCACTTCAAGAAGACCCAGTTTTCATTCTCTCTATAAATATGAGTATTCTAAGCCCTAGTGTTGTAATTTTCTTCATATTAATCAATTATTTCATGGCTGGGAGGGCAGTGTCAGGGCATGGTGAGGGCTGGGGAGCCAGGAGCCGAGGGCAATGCCATGGCTGGCAAAGCAGCATCTGTCAGGCAGGTCCAACCAGAAGTCCAGATCATTGGGTGAGTTTGTGGTGATGAGGCAGGTCCAAGGTGAAACTGGACAGTCAATGTGCAGGTCAGGACCAGGTCTAGTGAAGGTAGCTAGGTTCAGACACAAGCCCAGCAGGCTGTTCTATCATAATGATAGCAGACTGAGGTCAAGCTGAGGAGTCAGCCCGTGTGTCAGGTGTCCAGACCAGTGGATCCATTGCCAGACCCAGGCTCCATCTTGGAGCATGATGGAGACCAGCATTCCTGCCACACAGGAGCTGGCAGGGACTCAGGCTCAGGCCTGATCTGTAAGGGAGCTTCTGGCCCTGTGTGGGGAGGGCCCAGGTGGAGGATCTCAAGGCCAGTAAAGTCTATTGGGAATTTTGATATAATGCTTGTTTGATGTTGGATTCCCCAGATAAATGACTGCTTGTACTGATGATTTCTTTTCCTCAGAGATAACATTTCAACAGCATATCATATAGAATAGCAAACAGAATGAGTGGGTTGTAAGTGCTCCTGATTAATCCATGGTATATGGGTTTCCACTGAGTTACAGTCAGGCCAGGTACTGTATGTATCCTAAAGTAATCTATACATTTATTTTGTATCCCAGAGACAGACATCCTAACGTGAAGGATCCTACCCTGCATATAGTAGAAGCACCTTGCATCCTACCTCACATATAATAGAAGCACTTTGGCCTTTAGAGCTCTAGCTAAAGAAGATAAAGCCATCTAAAAACATTCTGTATGCTATTCACTTATAAATTTCATAGACATAAAAATAAATTTCACCACTCTTTTCACTAATATAGTTGGGGTTTTCAAATGTGCACATAATAGCAGAGAGGTAAATTAGGATAATTTAGTTACCCTTTATATTCTTTGTATATTCTCAGTACTGCCTGAGAACAAGGAGAATGTTAATCACAGCAATAGATACTTCTGGTTAAATCTTTCTGTTCTCTGAGGGATAGGTTATGCAGAAGTCAAACACATAGATACGTATCTGCAATTCCAATTATTTTACAGCTCTATAGTCTTGGGGTTTTTTTTTCTTTTTATGAAAGGAAGCCTAAGTAAGGAGTAATTAATTTCTATTTATAATATTCATACATTTTGAGAATTATAAGTAGACAATAATGAAACATCACATGTTGTGCAAAACAAAAAAATGTAACAGATGATTTTTTAATAGGTACTACATTCATGGAAAGAATATGAACTAGCAGTAATTATTGTTAACTACGGGAAAAAATTGTTGGATTCCTCACCAACAACCTCACTCTGCCCTTCAGGAGCTTTGAAAACAGAAGAAACACATACTGACAAAGAAGTTAAAGTAATTGCTCTGATTTTTACTTCTTATTTTCTCTAAATACTGTATTATTTTGAAGACTTTACTCACTTTATGTTTTGGAAGTGATTGTATGGAATAAGAGTTTCCCTGTAGAATAAGAATTCCCAAAGTATGGCTGAGAGGCTCCTGTTTAATTGTAGCCATTTTTGTAAAGAACTGTTGCAGACTGTAGTGGGTACAGGTCTCATCTTGTTGAACTGGAGGGGGTTTAGCAGGATTACAGTTCAGAGCCATGAGAATCCTGCAGATATTTATACAAGCATGCCTAATTGATCTTCATGTATAGTTTCCAGGAATGCTTGATTAGACAGAAAAAATAATTAAAGAATTGTATAAGAGGAGCAAAAATATCCTAAATAATGTAGAAACTTAGCCTCTTATTTTGTGTAGCAGCTGATTGAAACAGAGTCATAGTAAGGGAGTAACTTAGAAATTGAGTAGACTGAAAGATATTTTCAGGAAGAACTTTCAACCTCAAAGACCTTAATATTTGAATTATGAAGAGATGCAACAGGGTGTGAGGATTTCCTGCAAGTTAGAGTCAGAGTAAAGTGTTGATTCTTCATACTTTTCTGTCTGTTTTTTCTTCAAATACTTTTAGAAGAGCTTTTGTGGGAGAGGAGATTTGAAAAAGAGGTGAAAAAGTAGGAATAATGAGAGAGGAAGAAAGGAAGCAGTATGAGCATGAAACTGATACACATAAAGGAGAGGGACAAAACGTCAATCAACTTACAGGGAAAGTTTTCTGTAAGAAAATTTGTAGGACACTGATAGGATCCAGGACAAAATTTTCTCCATTGCTGATTGCTGAGTTTTATTGCTGAGTTTGTGTTAGCTGCTCCCAGGTTTATACCAAAAAAGAGAAAGGAATCTAAGGTCATAGGAACAATATCTTGAGCCAAGTAGGTCTGGCTGACTGAAAATTTTCACCAAATTGAAAAGAAAGAGCTTCCTTTCCAGAGGAACATTTTGATTTCCGTAGGCAGTAAATATCTACCTTTTTTTTTTTTTTTTTTTTCCTGGAAAACTGCATATTTTGTCAAACAATCTGTTCAAATATGTTGTTGAAGAAGCATGTGGGACTGCTCTAAAAATTTATTTGGTGTCAGAGCAACTCCACTCACTCCCTTGGAGATCATCAGCAATGAATCATGACCAAGTTTTTGAAGCTGTACTAAAAAATTACGAACATCAGTTTTATTTCACTTCAAAAGAGAAATAAGACAATACTGATGAAACGATCAGATTTAGAATTAAAAGAGTTGGAATCTAAACTAAACTCCACTATTGACCTGATAGTTTTAGTTAAGTAAAAGCTATGTTTTCATAACTAAGTATTGGATATTTCAGACCACTTCTGCAAAGAAATCTCATTTAGCTGCAGTGGAAAAAGCAACAGAAAATCTAAGTGCTCTTGAATCAAGTCTCCTCAGACTGACTAAACCAGGTGGGTGTACTATTAAAACACTTGTTCCTTTTTCTTTTTTTCAATATAATTTTCTATGGTTTATTTGTAAAAAAAATATTTACTGAAGAAGTACTTTTATTTCATATATCTTTCATGATATATCAACCAAAATCATAATTTCAGTGATCTTATTTATACCTGATAGTGATATGTATAATGACTTCTATTCATCTTTTTCATCATTTCCACCAAAACACTCGTTCCTTCTTAGAAGGAATGGTCACTTTCATTCTATTCTGCACATATATGTTTTCTTCCAATCTGTTGTGTTTCATATTATTAGGCTTGCTTCATGTTCCTAAATCAGAAGATGCAGTTGCAAAGACCACTGTCCATTTCTAGCTTGTCTTAGTATCCTACCAGTGCTAGCAGTAATGACCACTGCAGGAAATTTTAGTGGAGAAAAAGCTTCCTGAAGAAAGTTAACAGAAGTTGTCCTTTTAGTGAAGGAATTGCATGTATACTAGCATTTAACTATCTTGTAACTTAGGAATGAATAGATCAGCTTTACAATATATTAGAGTCTGGGTTAAGCACAAGAATGTTCAGGCTAATAGTTCTGCCAAAGGTAGATGAATTAATAGCCAGGACTTAAAAAGGACATTGGATTAGAACTTAAAACAGAGGCACTACTGATATTTTTTTTCCCCCATTATATTTACATGGCATCTTATACTTCTTGGAGCCTGGATAGAGTCATAGAATAATTTAGGTTGGAAGGCATTTCTGGAAGGCATTTATTTCAGCCCCCTGCTCAAAAAAGGTACAATTAGATCAGGTTACTCTGGGAGTTGTCCGGTGAAGTTTTGAATCTCTCTGAAGAAAGAGATTTTTGCAACCTTTATGGACAAATTGTTCCAATAGTTGACAGGGTTAGCATGGTTTTCTTTGTATCTGTTTAGAATTTTCTGATTTTCAGCTTGTGTCTATTGCCTATTGTGCTATCAGTGAAGACAGTCTGTCTCCACTTCTGTATTCCTTCTATTAGGAGGTGTAGACTGCTCTTAGCCTTCTCATGACTGAATAAACCCAATTCTTTCAGCCTTTTCTTGCTTTATCATGCACTCTAGCTCCTTATCATCTTGGTGGCCCTTCACTGGACTTACTCCAGTATGCCAGTTTCTTGTACTACTGTGTCCAAAATCATCCACAGAAATCTAGGTATGTCTCACAAGTGCTAAATAGAGGGGAATACTGACCTGCTGGCTCTGCTGTTTCTAGTACTTCCCAGTATGTAACTGATATTTTCTGTAAGGGCTTGCTGCTGACTCATGTTCTAGTTATCCTCCGTCATCTCTGTATATGTATTTTGAAGAGAAACCATTTCTGTAATAAATAGGATAAAAAGAGTGATGCAAAAATTCCATTAATCTATGCGCTGATCTGTCTTTTTTTTTTTGCTGCTGACATTGATACCTGCATTCCTGCAGAATAAGTTACAGAATGATAGAATGAGTTCTGTAAGTTAATTGAAGATTATATTGATTACTTAAAAAATGATGTTCCATTCTTCCTTAACAAAAAGCTAAATTAATGGGTCAATCCGTTAGAGAACACATTTTCAGTAATTGGCAAATACTTGATGGCTGAAGTTGGCTTCATGGCTGAAATAGCACATTTGTCAAAAAGTTTCAGGACACAAGTTGAAGAGGAGTCTTTTGCTGAGGCTGTGCAGTACAAATAGCAAAGCTTACAGCTGTCCTTTGGGAATATGTCTAAGTGGTTTAGGACAATGTGCACACCTGTAGGGCATGCTGTTAAAAGTCTTTTTGAAAACCTTTGTTGTAGGAAATCCTTACTAGTGGATCAATACTTATCACTCCATTGATGATAAACTACAAGAACAATGAAAAGATCTGAATCAGTCTCTTTCTGAAGAAATAGAGAAAACCAAAATATTTCACACATAGCATCATTTAAATTCTGAAATTTCAAACGGTTTTCCATTTAAATAACTTGGGAGGTGGTATTCTTTGTTAAAATGCTCATTTGAAGCAATATACTTTTGATCTTCTCATACAGGAGAGAGTACTAATAAAGGGTGTGACTTGTCCTCAAAAAAAAAATTTAAAAAATGTGCTTGTCCTGTCGACTGTCCTATTTCATCTGACATTATTTGCATTCAACAAACTTCAACTGACTGCTACCATTGGAGGGTGTAGCTATCGACCCGCTATCACAACTGGTTGTTCCAGAGTGCAGTTGCTTTTTTCAGGGCCTAGTTGCATTGATCTTTTTCAACCACAGAACTTGCCTAAGCACAAGATTTGTTAGTCATGTTTCTTTATTAAGACAAACTATCAGTAGCACATGTAACACTGTTCTGGTGCTCATCAGCTGGTAACACAATTGCATTTAACTCTCAGAAGCTTGAATCCAAGTTATTATTTTCCTACATATTATATGTACCATTTATATATTTTATATATTATTTATAGAATAGAAAGACATTTGTATACATATATTTGTATACATATTTAGGTGAAAAAAAAAATTCCTTTACCTACTTTTGCTATCCATATGCTGAGCATGTATGCAAGCACTAGTCAGTAGTGGCATCATGTGTTCAGTTCATGCTGCATATCTTTAAATACTTTTGGACATGTTCTTACTGCACAGATGATTTGTATGGACCTTTGTTAGACCTCTGATGAACTCCAGACGTCTTGCTAATTAGTGTAGTAGCTGGAGTTTCATCAGTCACATCCGTAAGTTCTTCATTATTTTAAGTGGTACAGCTACTTATGTTAGAAAAGAGCAAGCTTTTGAACTCCTCTCTGGGTAACAGTGAGAGATTTAAAAGCAATCTGCATTCTAAAGAAGGTTTTTTTCTAGTTTTCACATAGAATTTCTCTTGTACACTATCACTGCTTTTCATAATGGATTTGATTTGATTGTTGATGTAGGTCGTGGATCAGAGCTTACAGGACAAGAAGATCCTTTGTTCCTCTACCCTGTAATTTCATGTTGGACGTCAAACAGTGCTTACCGAGAAGGTAGGATAATTGGTGTTTATTTTAATTGTAAAGGTTTCTTTACTTCAGAAAGCTGACAGGAAAGCTATGTACCTCTTGTTTGGAATAAGCTCTTGGAAATATTCTCTTCATTTTGTTCTCAAATATACATTTAGTCACATTAATAAGCATCTGAAATACTTGCAACGAAGTTGTTTAGAAGTTGATGTTAAATATATAAAATATTTATATATTAAATAATTTGAATAATGTTTATTTTCTTATACCCTTTAAAATAAGTTATTTAAAAAAAAGTGTCAAGTTTTTTAAGATTCTTTTTCTGTGGAATGCTCTTTTTAAGTGGAGATACCTCATTTCTACATTAAATGTTGTTGCTGAAAGAGGAATTCACAAAAGTCTGAGTACATTTGCATTTTTTAAATAGGATTTAAGATTCTGGTATGTGACCTTGGCCACTGCCTTATTTTCCTTAATACTGATGTTCAAAATAACAATGGAGCCTAGCCTGTAAAATTAGTATAGCTTTCAGATAGGAAAAACCACTTATTTATTTCCTGATGGTAAAAAATTCTGAAGACAGCCAAACAGTAAAAGGAGTTTGCTAACAGTTAAAAAGCTACCTAAAATCAAGACAACACAGCTCCAGAGCTGCAATGAAAACTGTGTGATGCTTGTACACTAATGTGGCTGTCACTGAGAAGAGTGACAGTGAATAAGATGCAGTTGCTTTCTTTATACTTGCTTTATTGTTTTTTCAGGCATGTATACAGTTAGCCATTTTCAATTTTGTTATAAAATATTTTTGCACTCTGTACTGCATGATAAAAATATACCAAACCTGTCTTCTCAGTCCCTGGAATGTTTGTCATTCTAGGAGTGTAAGCAGAGTAAACTTGTGATTCTGGGTACCTGGTCACAAGAAATATTTAGAAATTGCTGTTGTGTATCATGACGTATCTGATTTTAGTACCAGGATGCCTGTTCTTCATCAGCATGCAATATGACATAAATATACACTTTGAGACATATATGTCTGGAATTATAGCTGAATTCAGAACTTTTTACAGCATAAATACAAAACCTGTGTTAATTATTTGTTACTTTGTTGCAGTGATGAAATTCAGAAAGAAATCACGTTTTCTTGAGTTCTTTGTTCAAGTTTTGCACAAAATCCTGAATGAAGAGAAGTTTCAATGCGTTCTGGAATGGGCAGGCAATGTACAATTTTACTTGAAAAGGTAGATCTCTACTACAGTAATAGTGAAAAACTACTATGTAGGTTCACCAGTGTCACAGTCACAGTAGAGACTCTAAATTGTACCTGATACAAGACCCATCTGGAGCCATTTCCTTGTCTTCTAGTATGCAGAAGTTCCATGAAAACAGAAGATTATGTAGCTGCAGAAAATACTGTATTGTGATCTTATGGTACAAGGAGACTTCTCCCTTGGCTGTGTCTGTTCACAACTCCTATCTAACATCAGCAATTTCCAGGATTTTCCTTTTCACTGGCACCACTTGGTAATATGGCCATTTGTCATACTGCTATGAGGCAGTGGTGTAACTAAGAAAAGTTTGTTGGGTTAAATCAAAAGGACACCGGTCAGGGCTTACAGTAGTGCTGTAGTGTCTGAAAAAAAAAATCAAACTGAAAGGATAAGTGGAACCAAACTGTAGATACTTCCATAAAAGAATCCAAAAGAAATTTAACTATAGCTGAATTTAAAACCCCCAATGGAATTGCCAAAGATAACTAATTATGAAAGGAGTTTAATGTGATGATGGTGATTTTTAACATTATTTGTCAGGAGGAACAATCACCTTCTCTGTATCAATGGAATTTCAACAGATGAAACAAGTTCTCCTACTCTGCCAGAAGGCATGGACAGATACACTACAGGTGCTGGGGAGTTTCAGAATGTGAGTTTTGTTTTTAATGAGTCATGTATGTGTTTACTGGGCAGCAATACCATAATCACAAAAATAGTTGGTTTTTTTTTAAAAGCTGTGCCATAAAAACATCAGCTTGAGACATACATAACTGCTAAAATTTGGGATAGTCTTCAGCTCACCTCTGCACTCCTAAAACTAGGAAGAAAAGTTGGCATGGGTTTTATCTGAGTGACCAACAATTGTGAGGAATTTGAAATGAGTCAAGAGTAATGCATTCCAAAATCAATGAAAACTTGCCTTTCATCAACTCCCTTAAAAACCCCAATATGTTAATAGGAAATGCCTTGGTTACCACCACATTCAGAAAAGGAGATCAGTTCAGGCCCTTTTGTACAATATGTTGTACTTTTCCATGAATTAACACCTTGTGCAGATATTCTAATTGCACAATAAAGGCTTTTAAGGTTGGTAAGAATATTGGAAGGTAAGAATAGTCTTAATGGATTTGTATCATTTTGGAGGAAGAGTTTTCCCCCTCATAATGCACTAGTAATGCTGGAATACTGATAGCATCTGTGATAGATTAGGGAAAGGGCTTTTTGGCTTTGCAAAGTTTTATTATTTATAATAGTAGAAAAAGAAATATCATTATCTTTAAGATGAAAAACACTGGTATATGAAAGAAAACATCTGGGGACCTGGCTGGCTTCTTAGTGTTAGGCATTTGACATACAACTTCCAGAAAAATTGTAAAGCTTTCTGGAATATTAAATATTTCTTTTGCTGTCTTATTTTGACAAACAGTTCCAGAATTTGTTTTCTGTTTTGTTCCTGCATAAACCAAACTGCTGTATACCTCAAGTAAGTTATAATGTAGGTATAAATAAGTATTTTAGGTAAATTTAACATTTTCATGGAAGTTTTTTTTTTTTAAGAGTGTGGAGACCTCACCTTTAAAGAAACCAGAGGCGTCAACTTTGAAGAAACCAAGAAAAAAAGCCTTGAGTCCTACTCAAAAAAGACAGACTCTTAGACAGTATTTAATGAAACATCCAAACATAATGGAATCTCCAGAATCACAAAGGTAAATAAACATAAGTTGTCAGGTTCATATACAGAACAAA
The DNA here is from genome assembly GCA_025345505.1 of Todiramphus chloris collaris. Taxonomy (NCBI): domain Eukaryota; kingdom Metazoa; phylum Chordata; class Aves; order Coraciiformes; family Alcedinidae; genus Todiramphus; species Todiramphus chloris. Next base: position 3,528,890 of record JANVCC010000068.1, read on the forward strand.
ATCATCGTAGAATCATAGAATGGTTTGGGTTGGAAGAGGCCATAAAGGTCATTTAGTTCCAAACCCCCTGCCCTGGCAGGGACACCTCCCACTAGACCAGGATGCTCAAGGCTCAAATATTTTGACTGAAATGTAGTTTACAATTAAGTATGTATTTTAAAAAAAACTTTTGTATCAAAGGAATTAATTTGTGCACAGTCTGCTCACTTTTCTGTTTTAGTTTAGTATAAAAGTGGCTTCCACTTGAGAACAAAATCTAATTTCTATTTCAGAGAATAACTGAAGGTTTTGAAGTCTTTGTAATAATAATCAAAGACGGTATTTCAGTTGTGTTGGCTTGAGCATGTTGATTCATTATAGTGGAAAAGCTATGTTAAACTACATACTAGAATGTTTTTCAAGTTGTGTTGGGCAGCTTGTTAGAAATCTAATAAAGAATGCTTGTCTTTTCCTGATGTTCAGGTAGTTTCAGAGTGATTTTTGTCATCCTTCTGCTAGTCTTTCGGATTATCTATCTGTTCTGTATCTTTCAGAAAGTTGTTTCTTTATAGAAAGAAATACAAATTCATTCACCTATTATTCTGGCAGATAATTGTATATATTTGGGTAACTTGCTAATAACGGTATCTTCTGACCTAAAAGAATTTGTAGTATTCATTACCTCGTGCTTTGGTCAATTATGCTTCTAGTAATTAGCAAGTAGAAGACTAGAAGTATCTGAATATAAACAATCACAAACATAAAGAACCTCAAAAAAGTCTTCCATACCCTATTTTCTAAATATGTCTCTAAACATCAATTTTTCCTGCTTGTCAGAAAAAGACCACCACTTAACATGATTTTCATGGCTTTTAGTGGAAGAGTCAATGTTTAACTTATCCTGGGCTTTTTGCTTGTTCAGCTACTCTTTTGTATCTTGCATAATAATATTGCTGTATAATATAATCAACATTGTATATGATATACTATTCTGCCCACATTTTAAAGGTGGAAAACAAGCAGAAAAATAATTTAGATTGATAAAGGGTTCAGTTTTCAAAAAAGAAAAATGAATTTTGACTTAACAACATTGTATGTGTCAGGTAATATAGAATTATTTGATCTAGCAGAGAAACATAAACAAAATCTGTGGCTGAAAATTAAAGCCAGGCATTCAAATTTGAAACAAACTGGTTTTTTCACATTGAAGGTGATTAGCTACCAAAACACAGCAATAAATAGAATGATCCAAATTTATGATATAATAGTAGACCTTCCATCTCCTGAACCATCTGCGTGAAACATATTATATTTGCTATAATAACCTGTTTGGATGATTCAGGCACTTGTAACATCTAACACAGAATTTTTGTATGTACTAAGAGAAATATCTTATGGAGGTTGGTAAGATATAAGATATGATGTAGTGTGTATTAAATGCACTTAAAAAGGGAAAGTGCAATTGCTTTCCTTGACTGCAGCAAAAATCCTTTTGCTAGAAATATGTCACATGCTTCTGAGTTAATACAAGTCTGTGGATATTCAATGGGATACTTCTGTGTATCTTCACGATGATTTTATTTTCTAGAGCTTCAAGAAAAAACAATATCATGTTTTGCTACTTCATATGTTTTGGTTTAGGAAATGCAAGGAAGAGTTGCAAAAAGTAGCTCGTCACACTTTAGTGGTACTGCTGAAACCAATTGTGAGTAATTACTTAAGACGAAAGAAGTTTCATCAAATGTGTCTTGAAGAGATGCCCTGGAGGTCTCAGATGAATATCTATCTGGCAGTTGCACACTACAACTTATTTAAAAAGAAACTGGAAGAGCAGTATAACTTTGGAATTTGTGGTTCGTGGCATCTGGACAGGTATATCTTACTGCATTATCAGTGACTGATAATATAAATTATTGTGTTATTGCCATTAATGTGAACAGATATGAATTACAGTATCATCAGCCAGTTTGTCATATGAACAGATCACCTTCCAAATACAAACTGATTTACTATGTAACAAGTTTTGCTTTCTATCGTATGGCCAGTGACACACACATTGTAGTTGGAGGCCTGTAGCTAGAGGGGTTCCCAGGGATTGGTACCAGGTCTATAGTCTTGTTCAACATATTCATCATTGATGTGAATGAAGGGACAGAGCGTACCTTCAGCAAGTTTGGTGATGACACAAATCTGGGAGGGGTGGCTGACACACCAGAAGGCTGTGCTGCCATTCAGTGAGACCTGCACAGGCTGGAGAGATGGGAGGACGGGAACCTAATGAAGTTCAACAAGGGCAAGTGTATAGTCCTGCACTTGCAGAGGAATAATCCAATACTCCAGTACCAGTTAGGGCTTGACATGCTGGAAAGCAGCTCTGTGGAGAACAACCTGATAGTCCTGGTAGACAACAAGTTAACCATGAGCCAGCAGTGTGCCCTTGTAGCGAAGAAGGGAAATGGTATCCTGGGTTGCACTGAGAAGAGTGTGACCAGCAGGTTGAGGGAGGTTCTCCTCCCCCTCTACTCTGCTTGAGTGAGGCCACATCTGGAGTATTGTGTCCATATCTGGGCTCCCCAGTTCAAGAGAGACAGGGAGCTACTAGAGAGACTCTAGCAGAGGCAACAAAAATGATTAGGGGACAGGAGCATCTTTCTTACAGGGAAAGGCTGAGACACCTGGGTATGTGTAGCCTGGAGAAGAGGGGATCTTATCAATGTTTATAAATATCTAAAGGGTGGGTGTCAAAAGGATGAGACTGGTCTCTTTTCAGTAGTGACAAGGGGCAATAGGCACAAACTGGAACACAGGAAGTTCCACCTAAACATAAGGAAAAGCTTCTTTACTCCACAACTGATTTGGGCACCCTGTTCAGAGAAGAAGTTTTACCTTGTGTTTAGCCCAGGGTGGTTGTGGAGGTTCCTTCTCTGGAGACTTTCAAAACTCACCTGGACGTGTTCCTGTGCCACCTAATCTAGGCAAATCTGCTTTGGCTGGGGGATTGGGCTAGATGATCTGCAGAGGTCCCTTCCAACCTCTACTATTCTGTGATTCTGTAATTCTTGGTTGCTCACTTGACTGGTCAGATAAAAGTTTTGAAATGTAAAATACTGTGCTATTTTTCAGTTCTTTATAACTTTTGGCTATCATTCATTATTTCCAATTCCTAAAGCTGCTGGAAATTAATGAAACCTCACTTTTGAAAAACTGAATTTTGTGTATGTATATCAAAATCCTTTTTTAATATTATATCTGTTTTTTTTTCTGTTCTTTCTTCTTTTTCTCCCATTCTGCAGTTACAATATTTTGGATCCTGAAATATTCTCATTAAATAATTCTGGCACTGTAGTGGTGAGAGAAACCATAGAGAACAACGTAAGAACAACAACTCCTCTCCTTAAGAAGTCAGAAATGACTGAAAACCAAACTTGTAAGAACTTTTAATGGGTAAACAACTGGAATCGGTTTCAATTTAACTTTTCCTTTCTCTTAATTTCTGTCTTGACCTTCATCATTAGTTCTTCACATCACCTTTGGAAAAACACTCATGCCAAATTAAAAAGAAGATGTTTCTAGATTTCTGAAGTGTTATTTGTATTTTCTCTTTTTGACAAACCTAGTATTAAAAAAGTCATAGTTATTGGTAGAGCATTTATGATACCTCTGAGCATTGTTTATTGTATTAATAAATAAGTTACTTTTAATCAAGTGGTTATCCTTTATCCCATAGTAACAAGTTCATAAAGTCTAAAATTAGTGATTATAGGTTTTGGTTTGCAGAAGCTATGATACATAGACCTATTAAATTGATAATATACCAGATTATTCTAAATGCAGTGAGAATTTTTATCAGTTTCTGTGGTTTTTAATTGGTCTCTAGTTTTCTTTAGATTTTCTAACAGGTCAATAATTTCCTGGGTCATTCTGTAAGTCTTTCTTAAAAAGACTGAGGTTTATTAATATCTTTCAAATTTTAAATAGAATAAGTTTTCTTCTCTACTGCTTGCTGCAGTGTTTTTCTGTGACAGATGCTACCTTCAGATCAATTTTTTTATCTTCTACCCCTTTTACTTCAATTCTCTGTCTTTTCGATTTGACTGTTCTATTATGCTAGCTATTTTCAATAACATCCTTTGAGGTTTCAAAAGGAGCTGAAAGGCTTCTGTTTATAGGTAAATGTGAAATATAGGACTTTGATTACCTCAGTTGTTGGTGGTAATATACAAGTTAACATAAAGTAGTCTGCCTTGCTACTGGAAGTTCAAGAAGGAATCACAAGCCTGATTATGTTCAGGGAACGCATTCTTGCCATAGCTCTAGAGTGCAAAATTCTCCCATCTTTCAATGTAGGCCTTCCTTAGGTAGGAATCAACCATCCTCTTTGCCTTTTCGAAGGAGATGTGACAAAAAATCGGTTGAATTCCCCGATTCTCTTTGCACAGAGCTTCCTTTTAGTTATACTTGTCTTGATGCTTACAAGCCACTGAGAAATGAGTCCCTGAAAGTTGGCTAAAACTAATGAAATGCTGTTTACTGCCTTTGCAGCAATTCTAAATGACAGAATTTCATGAAGTGTGTAGTTTGATGTAGAGTTCAGATACTGTTTAGTTTGAAATTATCTTCTGCATGAAACTATAGCTTAGATATTACTGTATCTCACTAACATGAACCTTTGTGTTTCCCTTTGCAGTATATTTGGAACTGAATACAATAATAAAGAAATTTTGCACATATTACAGATTTTTTTCAGACTTCTTTCCTTCTTCCTAGCTTCTTCTTTTAAAAGGCCTCAGTTTCAGAAAGGTTCTTGGGAGCTTGCCACATGGTGACTTCTTTCTAACTTCTATGAGGGTTGTGCTTTGGCTTTGAAGCTGAAAACTATTTGGTACACATTATTATTTTGCTCAAACTTTTTTTCCCAACACTTGAGTAATAAATCTTATATTTTAAATATCATAACCTTATAAATATGATAACCTTAACATTGGCATTTCCTAACATTTAAGTATTTAGCTGCCACAGGAAAATCCTAGCTGGCTGATAATAGTTTCTTTTTTTTTGAGAACTTTAACTCATTTTTAACCAGTGAACTTTTTGTCTTCAGGTACAGATAAGTCTTCTGAGCACAGCTTTAAACTGAGTGGAACAGATGCTCCTCAAACTCAAACAACAGACAATACAGAAATATTTCTCTCTCATTCCCCTGAAGGATACAACCAGATTTTGTCAAATAACATTTTACTGGAGCATCTTACAAAACTCTTTTTGCATTTAAGAAGAGCAGTGGTAAGATACACTTTTTTATTAAGCATTTTATTTCCTACTAAGCATTGCATTACAACACTTTCAACATTTTTAACCCCCACACTTCAGAAACTTCAAAAACACTTCATTAGGAAAAAGCAATGATTTCTCCTCTTCTGCAAAATGTCCAAGGACAGTGTATGAAATGTCAGACATATAACCTATCATAATGAATATTTCTATCAAACTTATAATAACTTATATAAATGTTTTATTTTTCAGTTTATCTTTGTGACTTTCCATGTCATGTTTGTTAAATCTTTCTGAAAATACTTGCAGACTTGCCTTTCCCTTGACAGGTCTTAGTGAATGCCTTGGCAGTATAAACAGAAGGACCAGTGACTGAAAGGAAATGCGGGCTGGCTACTCTTCCCATAAACTCTTCTGAAACTAAATAAAAACACATGTATATGTGTTGTGAACTAATGTTTTTTTCTTATTCTCATGCCAAAAGCAATAATTAAATTAAAATTTAAATTAATGCTTCTATGAAAATTTCCAAATTAAGGTTCTATCATGCTCTATATAAATTGAAATACTGAATAATCTGTTCTTAGGGATGATACATAGACTGTCTTTTTCAAAGGTTACTTATGCCTAAGCCTTGTAATAAAATAATGAGGCTTTTTATTTCTGTATTTCTAAAGTATAAGTATATTTTAAATTATATGCATAGGTTCTTGCTCACCGTGGTGGCCACTGGACATTGCTTCAAAATGCCTGTCGAGAACTTTGGAATTATACTCGAGAATTACAGCTGACTGTTAACTATTCACATTTCCTTATGGATCCATTTCCCATTACCAGGGATTTTCTTAAGAATATCATCTGGTTGCCATTTTATTTAGCATCAGACATGATCATTGATATGATAACTGAACTACAAGCAAGCAGGTCTCTTAAGGTAAAAAATACTTTTATTGAGACAGTATATTCTTTATTATCACAATAGTCTTTATTATTGAGAGAGTATAGTCTTTATTATCACATCTTCAGTAGAGATAGTTTTCTATCTCTTGCATTATATTCTGGTATCTCCAAGTTATTATCTGTAACAAATTTTTAGAGGATTATGGTATTTTCTAATGTTTATAATTTGCTTTGTCCTAAAAACAAGTTTGAAAATTACAGATAGAATAATGTTTCTTCACTGTAGATTGTGGATCCTGAAGGAGACTTCTGTATTCCCAGTTGTTTAGGAGGTATTATGGATGAGCATGGTGGTTCTAATCTCCATCCACAGCCTCCCCTGGATGATGTAAATGTGGTTGACTTGAAATGGATATGTAACCTGATTCTTAAAACAATAGAATTGTTATATCAAATGAAGAAGTGGGAAGCACTGGTACACATAGCTGTGCAGTTTAACATATTTACACAGTAAGTTGCACCAACTTTAAGAAACAACATTATAGAGTTAAATATACCAATATTTTGCTTAATTACTATACTTTGCTTTTTTTTTTCAGTGAGAGATACACAGAACAAGTGAGTCCACTGCTGGTGTATGCTCAAAGGCAGCTGCTGGAAAGTATACAGCAACTGAGTGGCCCAGACAACCATGAATCTCATTTAATAAAATATCTGTCTGATAACACAAATAAGGTGAACCACAGATTTCTTTTCTGGGCACTGACTTTTAATATGAACTAAAAAAGGAGAAGTACTTTTACTGATTAGATGAATATGTGTTTTCATAGTGTTCACAGACAGTAAATTATAATAAACTAATGAACATAATTGAAGTGCATGAAAAGGCTTATATGACATGATTCCAGCAGCAGCAGAGGTCTGGACTTGATGGCCCAGAGAACATTTTTTCCATACATAATGTACCCATTCCACATTATAAGCCTAAATGTAATTTCATGTCAATTCTTGATGCTGCTCTTTCAACCTGAAAACATTTATTTGGATATTGTGCAGTCTTTGTGATTAATTAAAAATAAACACAAAGAGATTGCCTTTTTTCTGCATTGGAAAACTGCCCTAAAGACCAAAATTAATCAAACGAAGTTCACCACTTGAAAACTGACAATACCAATAAAAACTTGAAAAACTTAATCACCACCAAAAAAACCACTTAGTTGCTCAGCAAGTTCCTCTCATTAAAAGCCATGAATCTACATATTTAGTAAACTGACATTGTCACTTGGAAATTTACCGCTATTAAAAATAGGATTTTCCTCTTTTTTTTTAACTTAAGGTTTATTTTCAAGAAGTTTTGCTAAAGACAGTTGCATGATTGATATTTGTAATATGTTTCTATTATTAATACAAACACAGGACTTGAAAGAGAAGGGTAAAGTGGTGTTTAGAATTCCAAATGCATTTGTTCTGAGCATGAACATGGGGCTCAGGAGTCACTGCCTTGCCTAGAGACAGCAAGCTGCTGCCCAGGGCTTGCAGGTACTCAGAAGGCACTCCAGGCTTGCAAAGGACAGCTGGGGTGCTCTGTCTTGTCTCTTGGTAAGGCTGTTTCATGCTGACTTCTTTCAGGCCCTGTTGTTCAGAACATAGTCCTTTGTATAAAAAAAAAAAAGTCACTGTGGCAAACCACCACATACCATTGTAATCTCAACAATGTAAAAAAATATTCATAGCTTTGAAAGGCGACTTACAGAATAAAACTAATCTCAGTTAATAGTAATAAGAATTGTTCAAAAAAGACCATCAAGTTAGAAATTTGGAGGGTGTGGCTACATTTCACCATGCACTGCCATTCATAGAGTCTAGAACTAGCTCTGAAATGTTTTTTTTTGCTTCTAAAGTGATATAGCTACCTTAGCTAAATAAAATGCCTGTGCTGGATTAACCTTTTATAGAAGTCTGTCAGTTTGCTTCAGTGACAGGGTTAGACTGCTTCTGTTCCTTGCTTTGAGCTGCTTTGCATATCCCTATGCAGAATTCCATTGTGCTTTACAGGCAACGTGCACTTTAGGCACACTTATACTGACAGGCTCTTTGCAAGCATGCATTTATCCAGACAAAGAAAGGTGGAATATTTGCTAAATATCAATGAGTTGCTCATGATTATGGCAAATACCAAAGAAGATACAAGTTTAATTCATTAAAATCTAAACACTTATATTATATCCAATATTTAGGTGTTGTGAATGTTTCACCTCTTAACAAAAAGGGTACTAGTTAAAGGTCATTGATGTCTTTGTAAATTAGTTCTCATTTATTTTGTCATATGACTGAATATTTAGATACTTAACTTTAAGCAATAAACATTGATTTTTTTTTTAATAGTATTTATTCAATTATCATGAAACAAAACTTGCTTTTTAGATGAGTTGCAGAAACTACATAAGGCAGATATTACAGCTGTCTGTTGCTCCTTCTGCTAATGAACAGATTTTTCCTGGATGCTTTTCCTATCCTGAGAAGAAAAATGATTATACAGGTCAGAGAACATGCCAATGTTGAGATTTCTCTTCTCTCCCAAACCCTTTCCTTTTTTTCATACTGTGTACTTTTTTTTTTGTTTTCCTCCTTGTTGTAGATCTTTCACTGCTCCTATAATATGTTTCTTTTAATATAAACTCAGTTTTGTCTTCAAATTGTTATTCTTCTAATTATGGATGGATACTAATGTTGTCAAGACCTTTCCAAATATATTCAGACTGTATCTGAAAGCAGAGAAAAGCAGTTCTCCAGATGCAAGATGTCCTACAGTATGTTGAGTGAGCTTGGTGGTCTGGGTCCAGTTTTACATTGTTATTGATGGATATGCAGCAATATACCTAGAAGTTAATGTGAACCTGCACTGTTATCAAAAGAATCCATAGAAAAACTGAAGTGTACTCTAAAGTGACAAAACACCTTTTACCCATAGTTGTTCTTTTCAGTCAGAATTAAAATAGTCTAGTCATTAATGGAAGTTTATGAAGTATAGTTCCTCCTATCACAGATGTGTCAACCCATTGCACACAAGGCTTTGTGTTGAATCCAGCTGAGGAAAGTAATTAATCAATAAATAATGCTGTGTGTAAGAGAAGGTAATAGGCATTCAGTCGAGAGAGCATGCCAGCTCACAGGTTTGGTACATAGAAACTATGGTAATTGTAGTAGAAAGGATCAGCAGTTGTGGTAAAAGATTCATTTCCAGACTTCAGACGCCAGAATTCAGAGTAGAGAGCTCAGCTGAGGCATGCCCAGGGCAGATGGAATTCAGGGAATATGGATGTCACATGACAACTAAAATGTAACACTGAAAAAGATAAAAATATTTAAAAGTGTTCCTGGTGGTCATTAATTTTGCTTTAATTCATAATCCAACAGGAAACAAACATGACTATTACATTAATATATTTTAGCTTTTAAATTGTGGAGTTGTTCAAGTATGTTTTGCAGGGTCTTTTAGTAAAAATATGTGTTTATTTGTGTAATGCAAATTTTTCTCCATAATTATTAATTCCTTTTAGATGGCAGTCAAGTAAAAGCCCTAGTTTATGTACCTCTTGATGTGAACGACACATTGAAATGTTTTAGAGAAACTCTACAAAAATCTAAGTATCACAGCAGAGCACTGAGACACAGCAGAAAACTACTTTCATTATTTCTTGCACACACACAAGGTGAGATATTTATTGAAATGTTTCTCATTTAGTAAAGTGTATATGCAATTAAAATAGTAAAGAGTGAAAGCAATAGATTTTTTTTAAGTTTTATTTGTTATTGACAATTAGAAAAAACATAGAATAAAAAGTGGTATATGAAGTTCTGTAAGCTACAAGCTCTAAGCCTGATTTCCTCTGATTTGTGTCTCATGGTTGGATGATAAATTTTTTTTCATGCAGCTGTCACTTGTCTGTCTGCAGCCAAATCTCTGTCAGAAGATTGACTGAGAGATCTTCCCAAGTTTATTTTCTCTAACAGAGAATGTAGTTTTCTTTGGTTGCATTGACCAATGGGTTATGTCCAGTGAGTTTAATTATGAGACACATAGACAGAATCATAGCATAGGAAAGCAGACAGAAATAGGGGACACAGGAATTGCATATTTATTTAAGTAATGTGGTGTAGAAATATTTGTGGTGCTGGAAATAGCATAATACTTTTGCAAACTGATCATATAAATGACTTTTCTGGTCTAGAAAATGTTGGAAGAGCAATCAGCAGTCAAATCTCTTCAAATAGAATGCCGGAGTATAATGTGGGAGCTGAACTGATATTGCTACCAACACCACGTGACCTTTCTCAAGAAAACTTTAATTTCTCCAGTACGGTTGAGAGTAAACCAATACCACAGTCACATCTTTCAGTGGTTATCTCTTCCTATGAACAGACAATTGGTAATCTTTTTTTCATTTTTTTTTTTTACAGCTGAGGTGTAATATCACTCTGCCTATTTGTGTTCCTATATGTTTATTCCAGTATTAATTTCCTCTGTCAGACAGTTATAACTGTCTGAAAGCTGGTTTCCAGAAACACAGAACCTCCCTTCTGTTGATTCAGAAAATGTGGGTTAGATCCTAAAGAAGCCGCTAGTTGGTTCATAACCTCTATACTTATCTTACGTTCTCTTACGCCTTTACTTGTACATTTACAACTCAGCACTACAACCTGGTTTTGCTGTATGACAAAATAGGTGAAGTGTAGCAGGTCAACAGATGATGTAAATGGTTTTGTTTGAAGTAAGGGATCCAGAAATGAGCCACGGACAGTGCTACTGTGCTGTGTGCAGACAGTGTTGTTTAGCAGGGCCAATGGCCTGCTTCCCAGTTTATCTCATGAAGAGGAAGAAATTTGAGAGGTCTAAAACAACCAAAACCACAAAAGTTTGTGTAGATAGGTCCATAAATACATCCTACTCTTGTTTTTAAAGTTAGTAGAAATAAGAAATCATACATTTGAAGGTAAAATATAGAAGCCTTTAAATATTTGTTCACTGAATTACATGTGAATGCATGTCTACTTCTCATGAAAATTTTTTTCAAGTGACAGTATTTTTTTTCTAATTGATTAAAAAATTATCAGGAATCCTTGAAATAAACAACCAGAGAGACCTCAAGGTTCAGGCTTTACATGATCTTGGAAATCTTCACTTTTACTCTGGAAACAAAAGGTACATAGTTATTGGATTAAAGAAGAGCATTGTTTCATTTTTTTAATTAGCATTCATATACCCTTCAACTGTCTTGTAAGCTCTTGTACTGTCCTCAAATCCATATAACTTCTTTCATCTAACTCACTATGAGCTTCCTTTTGAGAGGCCTTTTTAATAAGAAACTGTTTATTTTTTTTAGCTAGCTAATTGCAATTAAGAAAATTAAGCATCTCTGTGTGTTTTAACAAAATAATATCTATTGCTTGACAATTTAATTTTAGTCTAAGTCCCAGTAAGTCCATTGAGTGGGAATGGTATCTTTCTGCGTGGTAGAAACTGAATTTCAGTTTTTGACCTAATCAGAATTAGTTATATCTCAGGCAATAAAGGTAAAATGAAACGAGTCTTATCTTCCACTTTGGAAAATGTCACCAATATGATGAGAACATTTTTTATGTGTTACAGAGCTGCTTTTAAATATTGGTGTCAAGCCCTCGATGAAACACTCAACATTGCTGATGCTCTTAACAACTGGCAAGAATTAGGTTTTCCAAAAAATGCTACAGACTACTTTGCAGTTGAAAGATTGACTGATATTAGTCAGAAATTTCTTTCTCGGGCTGGAATTTGGGGATGCTTACATGCAGCAGTCTTAGTTGCTAAGATAGCTCAGTAAGTATTTTATCTATATATGTGTTTTTCATATTTTAAACAAATTGCTCATCCGGGCAACTTGAAATTAATTTAAAAACACTAATGAGTGTCCATAAAAAAGACTCATCAAAAGCAGAGGAATTTTTCCTTTCAGTAAGTAGCTGTTTTGGAGAAGATTATTGTTCCTTTTTTTTGAGTGTTCATCTTTGACCGTAATTGCAGCTGTATATTGTATGGAGAGGTCATTGATATAAAACAAAATGATAAAAAGTCGTAAGTGCAAGGAATTTACAGTCGTATTGATTTTCAATTGAAATATCACATATCCCAACTCATTGCACATATTAAATATTAATGTATCTTGAGGGCAGATTTACTGCCTGAAGTACTCATTTTCTGGTGAATTACAACTCAATGAAATTTGAATTACTGTATTAAAGTCTACCATCAATAAATATTTCTACCCAGTACTCCTTGACTGCTGTTAAAACACTATGGATTTAATTCTGAGCAGTTCCTCAATGTATTGTATGATATAAAACTGCACAAAATATAAAATCTAGAAATATCTAAAGCAATTCTAAATGACCTTAGAAGCATTATGCCCCTAAAAGGGCAGAGCTTTGTCTGAGTAAACTGTCTTATGTAAGCAGTAAACAGAATATATACTTCATGGAATTATGGATGTACAAAGTACAGAGAAGCAGGCCATATTAATAGCACAGTGAGGTATCTGTAAACCAAGGTAGCTTTGAAAGTATTAGCAGGAGTATTTCAGGATGAAACAGCATTGTCACACTCAGAATTAATACCCAAGAGAAAAAGGAGTGTGTTTAAGTTGATGGTTTAAAGTTCTGATGAGGTACTGTGTGAGATTCTAGGTAGACACCTAGCACATGAAAGTCCACATGCGAGTTATCTTAGGTTTCCTTTATGGAAAGAAATACACTTTTGGGTCTGAGTTGCTCAACTTGATTTATGTTTTTAGTTCTGTATGAGATTATTTATGCATTTAGGTTGCCTGTTTCTCTCCTTTAAAGATAATCTAAATTACTAACTTTATCTAGGTATGTTTTTGGTCAAATGCTTTTTTCTTGCATGGTGTGGCTCATCACCTATCTATGGAACAGGCAGGTATTTTTCCCATATGGAAAACACAGATTCTGTTAGTATCATCATTATACAAGAATAATAATAATAATAAAAGAGTTTGAAAAATTTATGCTGATGTACACATTCATATTTCTTTTCTGTTGTACTTTAGGCATATAACAACATCAAAGATGAGATTAAGAAATAAATACTGCTGTTTTTCTGCTATACTTTTTAAGGTAAAAATACAATTTCAGTTAGAATTAATGAAGTTGATAAATTACTTCTAAAATTTAAATCTCAATAGCCCTCTGTTAAAATATTTCTCTTTTCATCTTGATTGTAAAGGAAAACTGGAGATCAGAGGTAGTCAACAATTTATGCACATTATATTAGATGTTTTTATTCTCTGTTTTTTAGCACTATTCCTGTATTATAGCCTAAAAATTATCACTTCAATAAGAAGCTAACACCTCAGAGAAATAATGAAATACTGAAAAATGAAGATGGATAAAATATTTGGCAGTTAAATATATTTTACTTCTCTTGAAGTGTTCTGTTCAGAAAGAGCTGGATGGCATCAATGACAGCAGAGTGCTCTCTGTCAGATCTGCACAGTCTTCCCGGGTTGTCATAAATTTTCAGCCAGCAGAACAGACTCACAAAAATAATTTTTAAAATCTTTTTTTTAACATTGAAAAATACTGGTTTGTAATACTAAAATCTCATCTCTAGAAGATATTTTCTCTAAAAATAGATAGTCAAAATGATTCAGTTCCATTTACAAAGAAAACAGATCAATAAAATTAAGTTTGCAAACTTTCAGAAGCCAACTATAGAGGAAAGAAGGGTTTCAATTTACTTTTGGAAGGAAGTTTTAAGATACTAGTAACAAAAGTGATACAGGAAAAAGAACTGCAACTATTCTGCTAGTTATACTCCACTGGAATTGCTTACTCCTCCCAGTGCAGCATCACGAAGTTAGGTGGCTTCTTCAAATACAAATCAGTGCCGTTTTCCAACATCTTTTGCCAGCCATGGTTGTGACTGCGTGACCTGTGCTAGGCCATGTTTAAAACCTCATTAAATTCAGCAAAGGGAGAACAAGTTGAAGAAACAAAGGCAAAGGAGAATTTTGACTAGTTTCTAACACTCTAATTGCTGATGGTACAAAGCTGAATGAGTTTGATTCCTCCTTTTGACAGAAATAGTAGTAAGCATTTGTTCTGGTTGTATAATGGTGGAAGTAATTGTGACTTGACTGAAGTGGGGCTGATATTAATTGGGATAAGAGTTACTTCCAGGGTGAACATCTTGAAAAATATAATCAATTACTGTCACTGTACCTTGTGAAGTTCAAGCCCGTAATTTGTGCCTTGATTTGGAAAGCTTTTATAACCTTATTTAAATTCCACCTCTGGTATAGGCCTTAGGCTTGTTAATATCTCATATCTGAGTATATAAATGTATATTTCTCTAGTATATCATTGCTAATGGCAACAAGATAAACACAATTAGGAAGGAATATCCAACATCAGAGGCAATGTTAGCACTCCCTTAAAAAGGGAAAATTTAAGTTACTTCCTTAAATTCACATCAGTTTTAACTTATATGAGCACTAGCTGACCTAGTGAAAGATGAAACTAGAGTGGAATTACCTTTTAACTGCTCTTGAAGTCAGCAACTGTCCCAGAAATGATGGCTAGGTTATAGTGGGGAAAGGATTTAAGACTTAAGTAAAATCAAGATAACTTTCTTAGCTTGTGAGGAGAAGAAAAATAATGGAAGACATTTTCCATGAAACATCTTTGGGCTGGTAAAGAAATGTTTGAACGCATCCCTAGAATCATCTCAACAATTTTCTCCTATGCATTTTCCTTGATTATGGGGATGTCTGAATAAGTTATTTCTGTCTGATGAGAAGCTTCTCCTAGAAGTCTTTGTGAGAACCCTTAGTGATTTATTAGTTTTTTCTAGTGCTTCCAGAGATGTATTTGGGATATTTTGACTTGAAGTCTGAGAGAAACACCATTGGCTCTTTAGGAAGATTTTTCATTACCTAGAGAGTACTTGCTGAGGAATCTTTCATGATTATTTTTCTACACCTTGATTAGTATTTCTCTTTTGCTTTGTCCTTAGTTTTTTTTTCCCTTCTATCAAGTTCACACATAAAGCATTTTTTCTAAAGAGATTTAGGATGGTTTTGTCTGGGAACAACTGGATACTTAACACATTGGGTTTCATTTGTGAAGTCATTTATGAGTCTTGAGTGAAAGTTTTATGTTTCACTAATGCCTATACATCTTTTCACAAGTAGTTAATTATTATTACTTTCAGACCCTGTTTAGAGCTTCTCTTCCACATCCGACATCTGACTATGACTTTGCACAATACGAAACAAATATGCTTATTCCTGGTATCGACTTGTTTTCTGATCACTACAGAGCTGATATCTCTACTGTAGTTGCAAGTCTGAATTTCCTTATGTTTGAACTACATTGTGCAAAACAAAATTTAATGGTAAGTATTATTTTTATAATCTGGAAATTAATTTTAAGACATCAAGTCTTATTTTTTTGTGTGGCAGTATTTATGAGATACTTCAGAAGCTCTATCAAAATACCTGTATGTTTAGTTTCTGGGTCACTGAGACAGAGGCAAGCTATAGCTTGCTGCCTACAGTTTTTAGAATAAACAGGGTAGGTGTTTATTCAGGAAGATGACAATACATAGTCCACTTCGCTTAGGCATTTTAGAGGAAATTTCCTATTTTAAATATGCTGTACTGAGAATTATTTTAAATGCGGTATGTCCAGAATGCTTTTAATAATTTTACTTTCTTATTCAGTAAATAAAAGTCCCTTCTGCATTTCTCCTTCTCATGTTGTGTCATTCCTCCCTATGGAGTGTTTTTACAGCTTCCCTCTTACGTTGATCATGTGCTTATTTCCTCCATTTAATTACTACTTCCACTTCAGCTTCTTTCAACGGTGCAATGCTGTACATTGGAATACATAGATCAAATTGATTATAGTACTGAAAGAGGTGCAATTCTACCTCTGTTCCTGTTTGGTCCAGAATGTTGTAACAGGTTTTCATGTCAAGCAATTATTGTATACCTTTGTAAATCAACTCCCAGCATGACAGAAAACTCCCCAGCAGAAAAATTAGATAGCATTCTCCTGCTTTAATGAATAGAATTCAGTTATAGAAAAATTCTCTAAGTGTCAGAGCCAGTGCAAGGCAGGGGAAAAGATACATGGCTGGTAGCAGGGGAGTAAGAAAACATAAGGGGATAGAGATGGAAGAGGAGTTAGAGAGGAGGAAGCAGCAAGATGTTATCCCTTTTTTGTCAGCAAGCAATTTGTTGATTTCTTCTGGAACTTCAGACTAAGTGTCTGTCTTACCTCCTGTTGTTGCTTCTTCACATCCTGCTGTACTGGAGTTCACTTTGTTATTAAGCTTTGTCTAACTGCCCTCACTATGGGAGATCAAGTGAGATCAAGGAGCAGACAGTTAGTTACCTGGAGGTAGGGACACTTACTTTGACTGCTTGCTTCACGTGGCCATGCACATTTTTGATTCTTCCTGCACAGTATAGATCCAGGTCATAGATCATGGTCAAAGCAATCGCAGTTTCAGCAGGATGAGAGCTTCATTTCCACTGAATGCTTAATGTGTGGGAATGTTTTGGATGGTGGCACTAAGTTGATTTGACACATATCAAAATATAACAAGATTCAAGTTTTATTAAAAATAAGAATTCAAAGACTAATTTTGTTGAATGACTTCAAATATCATCTGGAAACTGTATGGGTACAATTAAAAAATTTGCCTCAAGCATTTGCAATCCAAATTCAGAACTATTAAACTACTTTATGAAAACTAACTTTATGAAACACTATGAAATGTTTGTATACCTTATGAAAAATCAGTTTTTAAATGTTTTTTTGTTAGTTGCCCCTACAAAAACTTTCAATCTGAAATGAATGCAAATAAATTTGCCAATAAGCCTCACCACTATCCACTTTATTTTACAATTGATGTAATTTCACTTAGTGGCAGGACTTCATTGTGTTTATTTTATAAAGCTAACAGAATTCTATTATTCTGTTACTTATCCTGAAAAAATTAAGGCATCAAAATGCAATTTTAGAAATCCCCTATATCAACATCTTTCTAGCACGTTTACTCACTAATGATATAGTAGAAGAACCCACCTTGAAAACAGAGAATAATTTGGGGAAAGTTCACTTTCTACATTGTGACTCACATAAGATAGTGTAAGGGGTTAGCTTTAGCCAGCTGAAGGACTTTATAACGCATTCATACTTCATAGAGTGTAAGAGAGGTAGTGGTGGTATGTGGCAGTGGAAGTAGTACTCTCATATTACCTATATATTTGTGATATATAATTGCAACATATATTTCTATAATTGTACCCTCTATGACATTTATAACTAGATGACCTAATATTTTCCAACAGATTTTACCATTGTTCACATTATACCAATACATTGTTTCGGAGATTTGTAAGGACCCAGCTAAATCTATTGAAGGAAGAATCTTCAAGGTAATCAAACAAACTTGCTTTTTATCACAGCACACTGTATTTCAAATAAACTTTTCATTTCTTTGTTAAATGTAGTTGATTTAGTATTTCTTCATATATGACTATTGTGAAAAGTAATGTTTTAAAGTTCAGCTGTTGCTTAGTGCTTCTTTGTACAACAGATTGTAGAATAGGACTAATTTCTATTGTCAGTGTCATAGTGGAACCAGGTTGTCAGACTTCTGAGAATAGACTTTTGTCATTTCACTAATGTTCACTTGTTGGTTTTGTTTTGTGGGGTTTTTAATCCTTTTTTTTAAAGGAAATCTAATATTTGGTAAGAGTCGTATATTATTTGTTTTAGATATTTTCAGGAAATTCTTATATGAGTTAGGGAGAGTAGCTGAGTAGTGCAAGACTAAGATGAGTAAAAGCTATGAAACAGATTTTGATAAGGAGTTGATCTTGGTCTAATACTTAAAGCTCTAGCCAGATGAATTTAGTTCTTTTCTTTTGTTAGAAACAAGTTTCCGAATAATATGTTTTGTTTCTTGTTTTTGTGGGTTTCTTTTTTAATTTTTCTTTTTAAAAGTGAAGCACTTGTCTTTGAGATTTCACTTAATTACTATAAAATGTAAAAGATTTATTTCCACAGAAGAACGTTCTCCATCAATGTACTATTTCAGTAGTCAAATTTACTTGAAAATTACCTTTGAATACTTTGAGCAAGATGAATAACTGAAAGTATTTAAATCAAAGTCTCTATTATTTTTTCACAGATTAAAGTACTTACAGATATAGGATTTTTTACGGAGGCCTTTCATGAACTGTCTTTGCTTAACTGTGGAGAGAGAATTCCATGGAAAATACCTGCAGGGTACAGAAAAATTGAACAAATGAAGGTAAACACCAGTAAAGTATAGCATCAACCTGTAATACTCAGTTCTTTTCACGAAACTGCACATACTCCACATTTGCAGGTTATTACACATCCTTAAAAAACTCCTAAATTCCTTTAAAAAGGCAGGTCAAATAGTAGGCATTGAATGGCATTAATTTCTCTCACTGAGCAGCAGGACTGACCTCCATGACTTCTCATTTTTTTTCCCTTACCTTGTGTTGTAAACAGTGAAGCTGACATTGCAGAGCAAATTGAGTTTAATGAGCTGATATGAAGGGAAATTTCCACCCCTTCCCACCTCACCAGACCCTGAGGAGGAGTTTTCAGGTGACTCATGCCCTGACTGTCCTTACATTGCAGCCTCACAGTAGCTGTAGCCAG
The DNA here is from genome assembly GCA_025345505.1 of Todiramphus chloris collaris. Taxonomy (NCBI): domain Eukaryota; kingdom Metazoa; phylum Chordata; class Aves; order Coraciiformes; family Alcedinidae; genus Todiramphus; species Todiramphus chloris. Next base: position 3,547,805 of record JANVCC010000068.1, read on the forward strand.
CACAGAGTAGCAGTATCTTTTTTGACAATAGCCAACAAATCAATGTCTAAGCTATTAAAAAGGGAATGATTACAATTAAATTTATCATGGCATGTCAAATATTTACATTTTATACCCCAGCAATCTGGACAAACACTTGTCCTAGAATAACCTGCAGTGGTACTAGGTTTCAAATGAAACATGAACCTTAATAAAAAATAGAATAGAAACTAAAACCTAGTGATTTTCCTTAGAGCACAAGCTACTTTAAATTCTCTCTAGGTGAGCCATAAAGAGTTTACCAGCATCCTCACCGCAGCTGATTCTAAAAAGCTTCCTTGTTTGTGGCTATTCCTTACTAATGCTAGTCAGGTTAAAATACATGTTTAATTCCTTTCATTAAATTGTATATTGTCTGAAGAGCTCAGAGACTTAGGATGAGATTTGCTTGATTTGTCACTTGTCTTTTTCTAACTGCGTTCACAGATGAGTGTTTGGGTGAACAGCAGAGGAGGTTCAGCATTAGGTCTCTGCTTAGGGTGTTACACATGTAGAAGCTAAGTGCTTGCTGGACTTCTGCACATCTCTGAGTAAAAAGGACTTATGCTCCAGGGAATAACAGAGATGATAGAGGGCTACATCTAGACTACAGAATTAATAAAAGAGTTAATAAAACCTACACAGAAATGAAGTGACAGTTGTGTGTAGAGCTCTCAGTTATGACTAAGGCTGGAAATGATCTTTACCTCTGACTTTTCCTTCCCGTCAGTAAACTCATTTGTCTTCCAGTAAAAAGGTAAAGGTAGCTCTTGTTTTCATTCCATTCACAGATCTGTGCTCTGGTGAACAGCAAAAGAGGCATGTGCTAAACCTGGAGTTAGGTTTGGGATTCAAAAGTGTAAAGAACATAAAGGCAATTAATTGATGGCTGGTGTCTATAGAGCTCCTAGAATTTGTAAAAATATTTTTGTTGGTTTATGTCTGTTTCACCTCTTGCTTCAGGTTGAAGAATCTTGGTGAATCCTAGGAGGTGTAAAGATGGTTTTGTGTCTTGGGTTATAGTTCAAAAATATAAAGCCTGCAGAAGCCAAGTAATAGTTGGTATTTTCAGACCCCCTCAAAGTACAGTTGGGATTGTGCCACACTTGTCCACTGCTCTACTAACTCATTATTTTATACTCATATTGTAACACATTACTTATTTTTGGTTTTGTCCATTTTACAGGCCTTACAGAAATTTGACTCCTCAAAGTCTCTCCTGACTGTTACAAATTTGCAGGTAAAAAAAAATCTGAAGAGATAAACATTTTATGCTAGCACTTAGAAGTATTTCTTTCTCTCACATCAGTGAGAGATTTTTTGGTTCGGAAAATATGCTTGTTATTAGTAAAACCCAGTAAATAGAAAACATATTCTCCTCAACAGTTTACCATTTCCTGAATTGTAAATTTTATGGCTGATTTTTCAAGGGAGAGACAGGTACCATTATCACCATTTTGCAGATGGAAGACCTAATATGTACAAATCTGTGACTTGTCTGTGCTAAGTATAATAGTAGAATTAGTCAGACATTGTTGTGATATGTAGGGTCTGGTGTTTATCCTTCTAACTTACTGAGAACATCAGTCATCTAACCTTAAAATTTCTGTCAATCAGAGCTGTCTTCATAGATTTGTATTAATTCAGATTGGGTTTGAGGTCCATTTATGGGAGGAAAAAAAAAAAAGAATCTGTAAACCAGTTAATGAACAGTCATTTCACATTTTAATTAAAGTCACGTATTCATCAGTGATTTATTTTTTGGTTTTCAGTTTTAATAATTTTCTTTGCCTTGTCACAGATCCATTGAGCCAGTAGGGGTAAATGTTAGCAGAATGTGGAAAAGAAGCTGTTCCATAAAAACAAATTAATAAAGTACAAAACCCCCACTCTTTTCCTCCACTATTCTCTCTTTTGTTTACAGTAAGCTTGTGTGTCTCCTACAGCAATTGATATTAGAAGACAGAAATAAGATGTCTATCTTGACAGCTTTTGTTCTCAGTAGTTTCATATTATTTTGAAGTTGTGCTTTATCTTGAGCTTTTGATTTGAACACTTCACAGTCTATAAGGGTCACTTATTGGTCTTCTTATGATTTTGCAAAGCTGTGTAGACTTTCAACTTATAAATTTATTAATCTAAAGCGAGAATATTAAACTCAAAACAAAGATGCTATAATAACTATAAAAAAGATTCTATGAATTATGCTAGAATCATCTGATGCAAGAATTGTTTTCTTTGCTTAATCTTTCTAGTTAGGGTGAGTTGTAACAACAGATTTTGAGTTGAAATTTTTGGACTACGGATTTACTTACATATTTTTTGTGACCATCTTAGCTCAAAGAGTGCTATGGACAATGCAGAAAACTAGAACTCACACTGAGTAATAGCTGTAACTTCATATATGCACCTTCTACTAGAAAACTGATCACTGAGGCTGTAGCAAGTGCTACTAAGGGGTGAATTAAGTTTGGATAGCAAAACAGTAACTCATCTAGAATGACTAATAGCATATTATGAATATTAGTGATGTTAATTGTTGATATACATCATTATTAATAGAAGCAGAATGTGTCTTGAACAAGAAAAATATAAAATGTGTCAGTTCAAATAATCCCCATTGTTAACTTTCTTGTAGGTACTGGAAGACATTTTTAATTGGAGTCTGTCTTTAACAGTGGTACCACTGTGCAACCAACAAATTATAAATAAATTAACCCTAGCCAAAATGCATTTCATCATTTGCCTTTCTGCCACAGTAAATAATATACCTGAAAAAGTGGAGAAACACATCTATTCTGTTGATAACAACAGCTTGAATGAGCCAAGTAGAATTACAGCATCAAATGTAAAAGGTAACTAAAAGTGTGTTGGAAAAGTGCATTTATTCTGCAACTTGTTTCAAGCATAGGTTTTCCACTTATAACTGCATATACATTGACATGTCTTATTATAAACAATATTAATAGTAAATGTTGCTGGAAAAATCAGTCATTACTGAAATAAGTGTAAGATTTTTCAAGGATTTTTTTATGATATTGAAAGTTTCAATTCTAAATAGAGAAAAAAGGGGCATATTCTTCAAAATACTGAGAATGCTTTGGTTCTGCATCTGTTATCATAGAATCATAGAGCTGTTTAGATTGGAAAAGATCATTGAGTCCAACTGCTAACCTCTGAAATTTAACCTGCAATGTATTTGACAGCTGATGCTGATAAGAATCCAAGACAACAGGAAGAAAGAGGCAGAATAGTGCAGCTTGTTGAATGTAAAGATGAATTAAATATGGCCATGCTGAAGGTAATTTTGGATTTTAGGAAAAAAAATTTAAGAAGCTGCAGATTGTTACAAAAACATTGTTAATGCTTGCAATGTAACAGAGAATGACATGAATAAGGGGACTTGCAATTTCTCTTTCTAATCTGATTGTAATGTTACTAGCTATACATGAAATCTTGGTGGATGGTGCAGTTTTTCAAACCATCTCCACGGGAAATATTGTCAGAATCAGATCTCAGTATGACTGTTTCAGCAATAAGGGTAAAGACTGAATTCAAGGATATCAAGGATAAAATCATCTTCTTTCAGAGGGTAGTGCCTGTGGAACATAGCAGAGACTGTTTTATGGGGCAGTATGCTCTACAAATAAATGGAAAACCATTCTCTACCATATGTGAAATGTCTCAAATTTTTCATGTTCCTCTTTCTGATACTTTACTTTGGGGAAAACATACCACAGCTTATTAGCTGCTTTGTTTAAATGGGTTTGGTTTGGTTGGTTGGGTTTGATTTTAGCTTTTGTCTAGTTTTGTTTAATTGTAAACTTCATGCTTGGCAGTTGCACATAACAAAAAGACCAAAATCGAGGGCTGACATATTCTTCTTTCAGAGGGGTCTACCACTTTGGAAGTATCTACTTTTGGCTATTGTTACAAACAAAGTAATGTACAAAATACATCTGGAGAAATGGAGGATGATTTTATACAGCAATTGGTATATGCCATACACTAGAAACTTGAAATTTTTATTTTATCTTGAAAATAACTTAACTAGAAATGCTAATTTGAATGAATCTCATTTAAGAGACATGATAGATTTCTTACCCTTCTGATTTTTTTTTCATCATTCTATTTTTTCAGGTTTTTTAAGTAGAGCTCTGAATGCATTGAGGAAACTGGTCAAAAAATTAGATGATACAAACCTTTGAATTATCATTTTTTAAATTTTGCTGCAAGCTCCATGATTGAGATCTCATTTAGAATTAAGTTTCCTTTTAGATTTTGTTTCACAACTTCTTACAGGTTTTTTTTTTTGTTTGTTTGTTTTTAAGAAAGGCAGTAAATTACAGCTGAAATTTCAGGATAGATGCTGTCCTCAAGGATCTGTCAAAGTATAGATGGAAAAGAATGTAATACTTCCTGCAACATCTCTAATGTTGTATTTTAATATTGTGTTTTATTGTTTAAAAATACTAAGCATAGTAAGATATATAGTGTTAAATTATCAAGTATGGTATAAGATGAAAAATTATTAAAATTGGTAAACCTTAGAATATGCAGTTAAGCACAAATTCCAATCAGGCACAGTTAAGATGTTCCTACTTCCAACATATTGAATCTGTAAACCTGGAAAAAGCAAAATTATGCCCCCTGCTATTTATAGAAAAGGCATATTATATTCAAGTTGATTTGGTTTAGGATGTAGTGATAGTATAATATAACAGAATAAAATACTTGTAAAGGGTTTTTTTACTTTTTTTTTTTTTTTCATTATTTTTTAAAATTGTTTAATGCCATGTTCTTCTCTAGGGGATTTTACTGACAGAAGCTGAAGAAAGTCTTAACCATCTCATGCAGAACATACAGGGCAAATATGATGGGGACTTATCACAGTGTTCTGCTGAAGATTTAGAGGCTCTTACTGAGGCCAAACTTCAGCTTGCTGCTATTCACCAACAAAGACATCAAGCAGCTTTCAGGTAAGTAATATTATGAACAACCTTACGATGCACAGCCTTGACTACACAAAATTAAAAAGAAATATCCAACAATTTTTAATTTGAATCCTTTATGTCTACACTAAATATTAAATCTTAGTAACCAGCCATAACAACCCCACTAATTTATCTACAAATGTATGTTACACTGGCATTTATTTTTTTAATTATTGCTTTATTTTACTTTAAAAAAATTTATTAGTTATTTGCCTATGATTTCTCTGTGAAGTGTTTTTGTAATAGTGTTATACAAAAACAATGGAAATGCTGCTATGTTCTTTTTTTCTTCTCAAGTAAAAATCTGTGTGTGTTAAGTCATGAATTTTTTTGTAATTTAAAAGTGTACAGGAGACCACTAATGTTATCTCTGAACAACTCAATTCTACTTTGTTCTAGAATGTCCTGTGTTGCTTTCCTAAAAGAACATTTCCTCTTGATGTACTTACTGTTTTCAAATTAAAATGTTAAAATTGTATTTTAAAAATTAATTTGATTAAAAAGCATCAAAGTAATCTATAGAATATTAGAACAGATATTAGCAGGCATTAATTATATTGTTAGTGATAGTATGTAAAATACTGTTGCATTTACATGGTCTGTCAGAAATATTCTCCAAATTATAATTTCCATATTTTGTGATTTTTATTTTGGAAACTAAATTTTGTTTGTTTGTTTGTTTTTGAAACTACAGTTGTTCCATTCTTTGAATATATGGAGCATACACAAAATATTAAGTCTTTGCTGGTACTAAATTCTGAACGTTGTTTTGATCTTCTAGCTAGGAGGATTCTTCTACATAGCATACCTGTAATTTGTATAAGAAGGATAGCATTTTAACAGTACATCATTTTTATCAGTGTCAAGTACTTTCTATCTCATTTTTTATTACACTGAAAAATCTTTGAGGGTACAAATTGTTCACTTGAGATGCAGCATATAGAGCTATAGCACTGTCACTTGCCAGACTATATTGAGAACGTAGAATATGGTAAGTATTTGTAATATTTGTTAGGTCTAATATGACTAAACACACCAAAATTTTTACAGCAAATATTACATTGTAGTAAGAACCAAGCAAAAAGCAAAATTATATACATATTTTTTTAAAATATCAGTGAAGATTGCTGTAACACTCTTACTGATGAAGTGGTAAGTGATTCAGCAGGCCAACAAATAAACTAACCTCAATGTTGCATTTTTTTTCCTTTTTACCCCACTGACAAAGAATAAATGTTTTCTGCTATGTCAAAAGTAAACTAGCTTCCTTCTCCTAGATGTCTTAGATGAATAAACAAACTTCCTTTAAATATAAGCATTCCTTTTTAGCTGCTATCGTACAGCAATAAAAAAAAAGTGATTTACAAGGACAGGAGCTTTACAGTTCTGTATAGACTACTGCACTGAGAACTATTAAGAGTGCTGCAGCATGGTCTTTCACCAGGTTTTTGTTTAGGTTATTTTAAAAGATGCAAGTTACTAGGACTTTAATAATTTAGCAGTAACGTCATTAGTGAAGATGTGAAGTAAGAACCTGTAGGCTATCTGTGGACATTTTTCATCATGTAATATTAATCTATTTCATTGCCTTTTGATGTAGATTATTTTACCATAAATTTGTTAAAGACAAAACAGCAAATCTCTGGATAGTGATCTCATTGTGCTTTTGAGCGCCATGTGGATTGTATGAAATTGTCATATTAGCAACTAAGGGCCAATATGCAGACTCATGAAATACCCAGTGCATAAACCTAGTATAGCTTGATACGAGGCTTGGTAAAACCTGTATCAGACACAAACTTTCTCACCCTGCTAAACTGGTTCCATTTTGCAAGCCGTTTTCAGCGCAGGGCCCTCCTATTTCACATGCAGTTATATCCTAGAGTGTAGTTTCTCTCGGTTTATAACTTCTCTCAGACTGAAGAATCTGTTTTAGAGTACTGAGGGTTCCCATGGATGTCAAGTATTTTATTGATCATTTTCTGTGACTTTCAAATTTTTGACGGGTGTTTAATGTGCCTTATATATTGATAGTGGCCAGATAGCAGGCAAAAAAAATACTACCAACAAACAAAGCAGGGGTTTGGGTTTTTTAAACCTATTTTACAATTTTATTGCCCTGCCATCCATGGGAAGTGCTGATATATCCGCCTCAGATACAAATGAAACATTCCTTCAGACAGCTGAATGTTTCCTGCCTGCCAGCCTAGAAATCAAACTTTGCATGATATTACAGAAATTCATCACTTTTTCCTTTGGTGAAATGACTTAGTGGTGAAATTGTTCTAGTCAGCTGTACTTTCCTATTTTGATCATCTTGTCACTTTCTGATTCAGTTGATAAAAGGATGTGTATTTTGTCAAGGGAAATATATAGACACATCACTCTTCTTGACAGCAGAAGAGGGTCACAAAAATTTCATCGAGGGAAGCTTCTACATGACAGCTTCTGTCTTGCAAAAAATTTACCCCTCAGAACAAGTTTTTGCATAGGACTAATTCCATTGATCTCAAGGAGAGTGCTTACATGGTGTCCCCTCTAAGTATGTGAGCTTTCTAATTACTCAAATACATGCTTGCCTGCTTTTGTGAATATGTTGCTGCTTAAAACAATGCATATATGAATCTTTGGGCCTCTAGTCTACATTTTACTCATGAAATTTATCTGTAAGTATATAGGTAAAAATGGCCCAATTTTCTGAATTGCTAAATATTGATAACAGCAGTTAACTGGAGGCAGAGGTGCTCAAGAAGGTAGGTTAATATTTCTTGAAAGCCTGTATATATTCTTGGGTGGTGCACCTTCTCCAACTTGTTTGAGAAGTATTAGCCATATCATTTCAATGCTTTGAAAAACATCAGGTTTTGCTGTAATTTTAACTTCAATGCCTGATTTCAAGGGAAAACTCTTCTATTTCATGGCATTATCCTTACTGTCTGTTTTGCCTTTTTCATTGTTATGAAGAAGGTTGTCATCAAATTCAGCACTGATTTATTCTGGTTTCATTTGTTTGAATAAAACTGAGGTAAATGGATGATGGAGGTTCATAAGGATTGAATTCGGAGAGCTTAAGGCAAGATATTAACAGTTTTGGTTCTTACTGTTACTTTGGGGTCTGTTTGTGCTGAATTGGTGTAATCCATCCAGGTGTGTATCACAAAAGCAGCAAGCAGGATAGAATCAGAAATGACAGGAAGACTTTAACTACCCTCTTATCCCTGGAGGTTATCCATCCTGTGGTTAGATAAATGTTGGCAGAATAATGTGAGTAATTTCAGAGCAGTGCAGCTCTTGTTCTGACTTTGCGCATGAATCAAGAACTTTGAGTCTACAAGTAGACTAGAACTTCTCAAAAGCAGTAAATTCACACAGAGCTTGACTCTCTCTTGCATTAAAAACTTTTTAGAGTGTTCTGGCGGTGTAAAAAGGACTTATGGTGCTGATATATTTTTTTTTTCCTTCATTGCCGTCATACATATAAAGAAAGTCTCTGCATATAAAGACAGCATAGATGAGAATTTTTGTTATATATTTTTAGCAATTAACATGCTGAAAAATTAAGAGATGAGCTAGGGATACCATCAGGGACTTTTGCATCATTAGGAAAAGATGCTTCAGTGGGTAGAGAATAATTAGAATTGTACAAGAAAAAAAAAGCAAAAAACAAATAAACAAAACCAAAAATGCTTTAGAGTAGGAAAGTAGATATTTACAGATGTAGGGGGAAATTTACAATTACAGATGGAAAACTGATGCCATGAGATACTGGTTTTGGCAGTTCTCAGAATGTTTTGAGAAGCATGTTCTTTGGGTAACAAACGCTGTTGTGAAAAAGAACTTTTCACTGTGTTGGTTTAGCAAATGTCTTCATATCATGCAATTAACTGTATTAATCAAGCCTGCTTTTATAGATATTACATTCTTATAGATGTCAGCCTAAAAAGCAAAAAAAACCCCTTGTAGTTAATATTTTAAGAAACTCAACAATATTTTGAGGTCCAAACCTCAAAATTTTTTGAAATGTGGGGTTGAATGCTTCACCAGTCCTAATAGTGTCTGTATCTTTTCACTGTTCAGAGCAGAAACCAGAAAAGGATCTATGGGTGGGGATGGGGGACAGTAGACTCAGTGCCATCTTATTGCTTACTGATGAGGTTTTGCCAGGATGGTACCTGCCTCAATTTTGGTTGATGGTGTTTACTAAAATCCCATGAGTATTTGGTCATGTGGATTTAACAGAAGGACTAAATCATAGACTGAAAAGGCCTTAAGGAGGAAGGTGTTTTCTTACCTCTCTACTAGTGGATGAGATACAGAAGTCTCCCAATATTTTTTGTCATTTTCAGCATTTTTGCATATTCTAATTTCTAAAATCCCATCCCTGAAGACAGATATGTGTAACTGGAAGTTATAGTGGAGTTCTGTTTTGAGTGCTCCAACAGAATATCTGTTTATCCAGTATTATTAGGTTATGTCTGCTATTGAAAAACTTTTTCTGCTCTTTTCTCCCTTTCAGACTGCAGTGGCTAAAAATATAGTCTGAGTGCAATTCTTTTTAGTTGTACTAAAGCAAAAATTGATAACTGCTGATAGTCATCCCTGATGTAGTCAGAAATGAAGTCTCTCTCATAATAAATGCATAAAATGGCAAATATGGTTAGTTTTTTTTAATAATATTGTTCTGTATCACAGTGTTGCTTTGGCTTTCTCTGCGATTCGACTTCTCCAAGATGCAAAAATTTTTAGCATGGAGTTGATGCATTTTCAACAAGAAAAGGATGAAAGGGAGTGTTTGGTATGTGGATTTTTTTTTTAAGCTGTTTCTTACTATATGAGGTCTTGTATTAAGCACTGAATGATTTTCAGAATAGAAGAACAAAGCAGTCATCTGTCTTACGTGGTTACCATTAACTTGGGGAGAAAATGATGTATGACATTCTTCAGATATCTACTTGCCTGTAGTAAATTCAGTATTTCTATAATCATAATTTTAATTTGTGCATGGCTACGAATTACAGTCCATTTGTATACGCTCAAATGGCAGCATTGAAAATATTTTGTTTAAAAAAACCCAAGCAAACAGAAAGTGGAAAAAAATAGCTCTTAGGAGAAACTCTTGTATTATCCAGTTAAAGTGTTTTGGTTTTTTTTTGATCAAAAACCTGCCTCAGAATATCCTCTTCAAAAAGGCAGACCGACCAGTTCACATCATTACTGTGTTCCAAATTTAGCAAGATTTCATCTGACTTCACTTGTCTAAGATGTAAGGATACTGACCTATACTTTGGAAGGCCAATGTACAAATCCTATTGGTAATACACTGCATATTCACTCTCAAGCACATAACGAGACTGGACTTTCTTGCATGCAGTGTAGTTATTCTCTGTCCATCTTGTGTATCAGGGTCTTCTGTCCTTCTGCACTTGCTCATACATTTTCTTAGGTCTACCCTGTAGCCAGTAACTGAGTTATCAATATTATTTTCCTTATTTGCATCAATGCAAGTAATTCATGATGATTTTTTGTATAAGTAAAAACAGGTTTTGCAATTGTCTGTTTATTGCTTGCTGGAACAAATCTTTAGAATATGGACTCTAGAGTTTTAGTAATAGAAAGACTTTATAATATGTGAAGATGGCACAGGGTGTTGAGCTGAGAATTCTCCCAAACACTTGTACTATATTACATTAGTATTTGTTTCTAATCACCAGAAACACTAAAAATTGGAAATAAAAATTTAAAAATTTCTTTCTAACTGCTGAGGTACAAGAACTTGATATTGATCCTGCACTAAAATTAGAATTTTATGTGCTTAGAATTTTGTGTAATGTTCTTGTTTGAGAGGAATAAAGTCAAAATTGCTAGAATTATTCTCCATGACACACATAGTATACGGATATATTTACACACTGTCCCATAAAAACTGGTTTAATTGTCATTTGTTTCAATTCTTTCTTTTTCTATAGTTAAAAAGTTGACTAATAAATAGCCTCCTGTTATTAAAAAATATTTATCTACCCTTCAAGTAGACTTCTGGTTATAATTATGTTATTTTTTGTTTCAATATTTTTGTATTAATTTGATTTTTGTTAGACTGTCACTGCCCTATTGCTTTGTTTGTAGTTAAGTATTTGACTCAGAAAGTAACATTGCTCTTGCTTTTGGAAACTGATAGGACTTTTACCCTGAAGATCTTCGAACGCCTCATGGTATAAGAGCACAAGATCGTATGAATGTGCATCTGTGGCTAAGATGTCGTACAATGTTAGTGACTGCACTAGTAGCACAGATACATGGTGTTGGTGTTATGGCAGGTATTACCCTTTGTTTGGTTTAGAATTTTGGATTATAATGGCAAGTGAGCCTATTCAGACAATTCTTATTCATAAATAAAAATGTTTCTGGGGCTGTATTATCACTGAGCAATTATTTGTATTAAATTCATCTAGTGAAATAAGGAAAATATATTTCTGAGCACAGTCTCTTCCTAGAGCATGTGAACACAAAGCATTACTTTAATTTTCACTTAATGATCATCTTTTGATAAATCATTTGTGTGAAAAAGTTTCAAAGTGTAATTAAGTATGCTTGTTTGAAAAGTTTTTATATCTCCAATAAATGAAATGTTCCTGTATATCTCCTAAAAATGTTCCAGATTATTTTATTTTAAAAGAATTTAGTGAGATAGTACAAAATACATTTGTTGCAGTTTAATTATGAATAAAATGTTATTCATTCCTTAGTTCTATGAAGTTAGTATAAACTCTGGTCACTTAAGTATCAAAATCACAGTCTAAGTCTGTAGGCAAACTTTTATTTAATCTTTTCTGGATAATTCCTGTTAAGATTGTTACTATTTAGAAATAATAACTAGGATCATATTCAATAATATGTTGAAATGTTTTGTGGGTGAAAATGACATATGATCTACAAAATCTAATTATATATGCTGGTGGCTTACATACAAATATGGTATTTGGGTGAACTTAAACCAAGTGCAGTATAAGAACTATGTGTTTTCTCTTTCTTTTTAAAGTAAATTTGGCACAGAAACAAGGAAATAATAAGTGTGGAATCTATAATGTCAGTTTTCCTATACCTTTTTAGTGTGGAAGTGACTTCTTATGAATGGCAGTAGATAATGTAAAATCTTGTCTATTGTACTTTTACTATATATTCTCCTTTAGAAAATGTCATGGCTGAACGCAGAAGTGTGATAGAAGAAGTAATACTAGAGGCAGAAGCGTTTGGTGATGTAGAGACTCAGGCTGAAATGATGGTGCAAGCTGCTGTTCTTGACCTGCAAGAAAAACGTCCCGTGGAAGGCATTAAACTTCTTTTGCAGGTTTGAGCACAAAAGGGAAACTGTTCACTTTTCTTTGATGCATTCTTCATGTAGTCAGAACAGCTGATGCAAGCATTAAATAAGCTTGAAATAGTGCCTCTAAACCAATTTTTTTTTTTTTTCACTTTGTGTGATTTTTCCTCACAAATAGTAGTAACTACTTTGGTTTATGTTGTCTATGTCCAAACAGAATATCATCAGTTTACTGCAAGAAGATACATTTATTTCCCCTCCAGCTTCTTTAACTCTTGTGAAAAGTATGCTTCTTCTGGCAGACATACTGACACTGCAAACAATACAGGATACAGGACATTGCTCTTCTACAGTGGAACCATTAAACTTACTAATTTTGGCACATGAGCTTACCATTAAAGCAGTGAGTATACGTGGGTGATTTACACAGCATTTGCAAATCCTTACAACAATCTTAATTATCTCTTCTGGAAGCTATTTTAACAATTTATTAAAAAGAGCTATTTCTATTAACTGATTACATCAATTGTCTCTAGATTGCATAGTGTAAAGAAATAATTAATTCTACTTAACATATTTATGTGTACTCATCATGCATACTCATGTAAGGAGTTTGGTATTTTCAAACAATTTAAAAGGTATTGTATACTTGCAAAATGTACATCTGTACATGAAAACTGAAGTAGGTGGTTTGATCTTTAAAGTGATACAGAACACTCACTTTTCCCATTTGAAATGAGGGACATTTGTGCTAATCATCTCAGGAAGGATGTACATCCCATAATATTCCTAACTCTTGAACATCCAACTTGAGAATTTATCTTTCTATGTTAACTTAGAATAGTTTGAATTAGAAAATCTATATAAAGTAGCATATTGTTTATGATGTTTTAGATTGAGAGATTGTTACAATCAGTATAAAGAAATAATTTCCATGTAAAAATGGAAATATGGAATAAAAATAAATTAATCAAGAGACATGAAATCTGTGAGAGAAATGTATAGTAATACCCCCTTTACCTATTTGGTAATCCAAAAATAGATATGCAGTCTCTACCCATTCTTGATACAGTTTATAAAGAAAAGCTTTCAGATTAAATTATTTCCTCATATTTCCTAATACAGAATTTTATGCCATTGAATTATGTATCCCCTCAAGTAATAAAGAATCATATGAATCACGTCAGACTGAGACTTCCACATGTGAGACTTGCTGGCCTTCAAGAGACTTAGTATTTTACAACATGTCCCCATTGCCTTATTTCCATGGAACAAAGTTTGACTGTTCCATAGATCTTGTTTTCTTATTATTTTCTGGCCTTTGTTGGATGTCAGATTTCTTTGTAGAAATGACAGATTCTTTCTAGGGCTTGGGTTCCTCAGGAGATCTATTTCTTAAAGACTGATTTCCGGGAGTTTACGTTTTGAAACCAAACCCTAACATTAATAAATTTGATCAAGAGTTCACTGAAATTGTTCATTTGCTACCAAACTCCTCTGCAAAGAAGAAGTACAAACTGAAGTAAAGAAGTTTGGGAGTATCAAGGCCTTTTCTAGTGCTCTTTTAGAAGACACATTTGAATTTCAGGGTTTTGCGATGCCTAACTTACTTTTTCAAACTGCTATTTAATTTTTTTCTGTGCAACTTGGTTTTACAAAGCATACTATTGTCATAGATTTTTGCTTGTGGAGAACCCATTGAATGGCAAATAGAAGATGGTACATTGACTTGCCTGGTCCTACCTACAAAAAATATCTACTTGCCACATATCAACTTGCTAGCCCAAGTCAAAATGAGAATTGGTAAGAAAAATGAAAGTCATTATTATTTTAAATTTTTCATTGATTTTCATTCATATTTTGTGCAGCGGCAGATAAACTGATACATCAGAAGTGAATGTAGTAAATAAATAGTTTTTCATTGTAGAAATGAAATATTTTGAAAACCAACAGTAGATTCCTGTTTGGCTCCAAGCAATGTGTAGAAGCAAGGTACAATTCTTACTGGAACTATAATCAACAAAGGTTTAAATACTAATTTTTATAGCTTGATTAAACTAATGGGAACTTTATTTTGTTTAGGTGGAAGTTAACAATACTTTTCCAACTTGGGTGCAAAGCATTCATTCTGTGAAAACTTTCTGTATGTGTTATATCTCTCTGCAAGCAGTTCTGTGAGAGCTAACTAATGTTGCCAAATCATACAGAATAATAGGCATAATTCTATATCCCAATAAAATAAATAGCATCTGTTATTATTATTGAGAACTTTTCTTGATAACTTTTCTTTATGTAGAAACCTGGAAATATGCTGAATAGTAACAGAAAATAACCTTTAAAATCTGTCTCAGATGTGTTGCTGTATAGCAAATATAGGGAAAGGGTTATTGTCTTCATGTTCCTTCTGCTAAACGTAGCTTCGTGTATATATGACTTATAATGGACTAGAAAATCTAGAAATCACTTATTGTACTTGGATTCACATTATGGAGCAGCCTCCTGGTTTCTTTTTCAGGAAGATATGCTCCAAGGGCACATCAGTCTACCACAATCACTACTTTGTACTCAAGACCTTAGGACTAGAATAGAGCTAGTCCAAAGTAAACACTATGAAATGCATCTACTGAACACCAGCTAGTTTGCTCTAGAGATACACTCTGAGTTGTACTTTGCTGTTTGTCAGTGCAGTCATGGCCAGACTCACTCATAGTAATGGCCACCTTTGACCAGTTCCTGTTTGTGAATCCACATTTTTAGGAAGAGCTGATGAATACAGATGACATTTGGGGAGTACAATATAAGAGGTATGCAATACATCAAAGAAACCTTTAGAATCTGGTTAGTACACAAGTAATTTTGGAATCTGCAACTGCTCAGAGAGGTTTAGGTCTTGCCTACAACTGCCAGGTGAAATAAAGTTATGAAGGAGCTTACTGCATGTCTTTCCAGATAGTTTGTGAAAGGGTTGATTTGTATAGACTAAGCTTCTTTTGGATGCCCTAGGTAAACCTCAATGGCATCATAAAGTAGTGAAATAACATAGTCCTGTATTTATATTCAAAAATCACTCAGATTTTTGAGAATTGGATTCTAACAGTAAATACATAACAGCTTTTTTTTTCTAAGGAAGTTGCTTCTTTTGCATAAATGGGCTTTCTATTAAATAGTTTACTAAGAACTCTTTTTTTTTTTTTCTTTTCCTTAGGGGACACATTAGCTGAAAAAGTAGCTTGTACACCTGCAAGAGAAGATCCACTGCAATGGCTTCGTGCTCTCAAACATTTAGAATCAGCATTGAAGCTTTGCAGAGCATCTGCAACAAAAAAATTAGATATGGAAGCTGAACTTCTTTTTCGAATAGGTAAATAAACACCACTTTGTGTATCATTATTACCTTCCCAGACAATGTTATGCATGTGGCATCTCTTAAAATGGAGAAGTTTTCCTGTAAAAATAGAACAGATTTGGGTATTTCTCACCCTGTCCAGCTTCAGATCTCTCTTCTGTGTTTAGTGTCACACCAGCATAGTTCAGGATGCATTATGCAACAAATCAAAACTGCAGTAGAACTTCTCCCACCTGTATATTATCAGAGATCAAAGGTTGTAGCCAATGTGATTGAGGACACTGTAGAAAGCTAATTATCTTCTTTGCATAAGTCTGAACTAAAGAAGATAAGAAGCTCAGAAAGAATTTTTCTAAATGATTTAACAAAGCTCATGAATCACACAGTGTTTGCATGTATTTGGATTTCAGTGGCATTGTGGGGATTTTTTAGGATTTGTTAGGAGCCCAGCCAGGAAAGCACTGAAGACTCTATAAAGTATCTGTTAAAATGCCATTTATTGAAGTTAAAACTACAAATAAAAAGAGGATAGTGTAAATAATCTTATATCCCTTCAGATGCCAACAGCCCGAAGTTGTGCAGTATAGAACGTGCTTCCGATCAGTGTGGAATGACATGCCTATCCTGTTGGTGGCAAGGTTGCATCATTATCATCTTCTGATTTTCTTAAAACAATTCTATTCATCATTTCTACTGTCAAACAAAAAGCATATTCACCTCAGAACTTGTTACACTTTTACAGAAGGGGCAGATGGTGTAATTGCTGGTACTGAGAAGATGACGACAACAGGCTCTTCTGTTACAGCTACCTGGGTACATTTATCCTATGGCTCACAAACGTGCACAGCACAACACAGACCTGAAAGTCACTTTATGTGAAGCATAGCACAGCACAGAACAGGCTTGTGCCTGTGCATTAGCTCTTCCATGTACAATGGTCTCCATGTTAGGAGTCATGGTTCCAAAGTTTGATTGTCTTAGCTACTCTATGAAGTGATTTGCTATACAAGCATTGTGCATTACATTTTAAACAAGCTGGAAAAGATAATTCACTATTTTATTCAGTTTTCTTGTAAAAAAAAAAAAACCAAGTTGGGTCTTCCAGAAAAAAACCTAAAAATCTTGCAAATCTGATTTCTATATTTGTTTCTTAGGTAAGGTGGAACGCCAGATATGTGAAGCAGGCAATAACAAGTCATCTCCAGTTGTTGAAATCCTGTCGGAAGCTATACAACTCAGCCAGGAATATGATAAAAACTTTGAGTAAGAAATTAGCTATGTAACTTTCAAAATAATTTTAATCACACATGAATATATTTTTTTGGCAGTTTACTGACATTTGATGTGGGACTTCTATTATGATATATCTTTTATGCTTTGGAGAGTTCTTCTGTCAGAGTATGGAAGTGCTACTGTTTATTTACTGTCTTACTTGAATGCTGAGAACATTTAAAAGCATCCTTTTAGAGTATACAAAGTTACAGCTTTCAGTTCTAATTCCAAATTTGTACCCTCTCTGTCAACACCCAGAACAGAGCTATCAATTAAACAGTTTTATTCATATTTCAGAAGATGAGCTGTGGTCTGCCCCCTTTCAGATAATAGAAATCCAGCTTGAAAAGGTTAGCAGCCAGAAACAGTCAGAACAGAGGCAGAAGAAGCATAGGAAATGTGCTTGTAACAGATACTAGGACAGTGGCTTTGGCATTAGTTATCAGCATAGAAGATGCCTGAAGAGCTGAGCCAAGCCAGCCAATAAATTCTGTCAAGCAGCTCTGATACATTGGACTTTGGGTTTTTTTTAGTTTCTTGACCAGTCTTAATAAATAATGTGCCATGTCTGGTTACAGACAGTGTAAAGAAAGGCAGCGATTTACCTTGCTTGTTTGGGTATTCTGTTACTTTAGTTAATCATCCATGACACTGAACACAGTAGCATAGTAATAAACCTCTATAAGCAGTCAGCATTATGGAAGATAGTACAGAAATGGACTGTGGTGATGTTTTACAAGTTTAAGTTGCTACACTTCCTTAATTCACTGCCATCTTTCTAAGACAATGTGCAGCAACAATGATAGACCTTGCCTCTTCTGTTTTAGAGAACTAGACTTCCTAATCACCTTTATACAAGTGCTCTGATATCTATTGGATTGTTTAATTAAAATTGTTTCTTGATGTCCTAAATACTTTTTTGTTGGCAAGACTAGAAATTTAAGGAAATTATCACCAACTAAGTGTACAACTTGCCATCTTCCCACTTAGTTTGTCCTATCTGTACAGCACTCTTTGACTTGCAATTTGCTTTATACAAATCATACTGTTGTGTGAAAAGGGTAAAGTAATTTGTCAGAAAATAAACCCCCTTGAGTTCCAGCTGGTCCTCAGATATCAGAGGGGCTGGGAGTGGTTGGGCTTCGGTTCTGAGTGATGCTCAATTTGGCACTATTAGTGCAGTCCCATTAAGTCTGGCTGAACTATCAGGGCTCGGATTCACTAATAGGGCACTGTTGATTTGGCACTATTAGTCCGGTTGCATTCAGTGTATCTGAACTACCATGGCTTGGATCCCAGTCCGGTCACGTTCCGTATCTGAACTGACACGGCTCTGGATTCACTAATAGCCCCTGCACTCCCTGCCTAGTCATGCTCCATGGTACCATGCAGCCAGTGAAGATCTGATGGCACCCGATGAGAGAACTTCTGCAACTAGGTGCATGAAAGCTGCAGTTTATTGAGAGCAACAGGAATACAAGTTCTTTTAGATTGCCGGTGAGAAATACACTGTCTGCAAATACATATAGATATTATACGGCTGTGTTAAGTTAAAGAGCAGCTCTAAAAGTTTCTAAGTTTAAAGTCTGGATCTTACCCAAAGGCGTCCCTGGGGGGGGGGAAGTGAGGTTCAGCCCATCGACTGATCCCAGGAGTCAGAGATGGTGTCCACTCTGGCTTGTCCACGATGATGTCTTACCTAACATCCCACTTTACCTAAACCATTTTTATAATAATTTTTACCTTCAAGATGGAGCTTGAGCGACTCTAGTCATAAATATCTTTATTATGATTGGTGTAAATTTCTCTTGCTTTGCTTTTCAATATATAGCTGAAGAAAATTCACTGCACACACTCAGTGAGGGGTGGTTGAACCTTGGAGGCAGGTAGCCTCTGGGCTGGAGGTGTGTTTTGGTATTATAATGACATTATAATGAGCAAAGTTCGCACAAAGGACAGTACTTTGTCAAAAACTGATGGACTGTTGGCCCAGGGTTGCAAACAGGCAGCTTATCAGCTCTGTAGTAACTTCAAGTTCCCATCTCTGTCGTAACTTCACAGGGCCTGGCTGTGGAATCCTCCCTCCACTCCATCCCCCATGCTGCTTGCAAGCAGTGTTGCCTAGGGAACTGTTGTGAAATGGATTCCTGACATACCAGTTGTGCACTACCCCTGAAAGTTTCTCTGATGTTATACCTTTCCGTATGTGTGAATGATGCTGCAGCCTTAGTATGACTCCAGTTTTAAAATCACCTCCAGTCATTATTCCACACATAGCAAAGCTGGAATTTATTGTAGTATATAAATAGTGAACTCTGTGCAATATGACTCTGTCCAGAGTAGTAACTACATGAGCAGGACTGTATTGCTATGCTTAGGAAAGTTAATTTGTATGAGAGATCTGGAGACATCTACAGAGCCAGGAGGAACCTGCATAAAAAGCCTGTTATAAACCTATAAGGGATAGAAATGTTGGAGAACTTCAGACACAGTGATTTTCAGTAGGTTGAGGGAAGTAATTTTGCCTTAACTCCGCACTAATGAGACCCCACCTGAAATACTGAGTCCAGCTCTGAAGTCTGTGGCACAAGAAAGATATGGACCTGTTGGAGCAGGTCCAGAGGAGAGCCATGAAAATGATCAGAGGACTGGAACATCTCTCCTATAGGGACAGGCTGGGAAAGTTGGGGTTGCTCAACCTGGAGAAGAGAAGGCTTTGGAGAGACCTTATTGTGGCCTCAATACATAAAGGGGGCTTATAAGAAAGATGGGGCTTTTCTTTAATGGGGCTTTTCTTTAATGGGGCTTTTCTTTAATGGGGCTTTTCTTTAATGGGGCTTTTAGAGGTAGGACCTGAGGAGTAATGGTTTTAAACTAAAAGAGGGTAGACTCAGGCTAGGTATAAGGAAGAAATTTTTTTTACAATGAGGGTGTTGAAACACTGGAACAGGTTACCCAGATAGGTTTGTAGATGCCCTCTCCCCAGAAACATTCAAGGTCAGGCTGTATGGGGCTCTGAGCAATCTGATCTCGTTAAAGATATTCCTGCTTTCTGCAGGGGGGTGGAACTAGCTGACCATTAAAGGTCCCTTTCAACCCAAACCATCCTATGACTATTACTTTTGCCTGGTTTATAATGTTACTGTAAAAGTAGCTGAGCCCAATGAAGAAGCAACAGCTTTGGTCTCTGTGGATATGTTTGCTGATTCTTGGAAGAGTTTGACTGTAAGACCCATATCCAAATTCAGCCACCCATGGTTCAGGGAAACCTTCCTTGAGGAAGGGAGAGGAGGTCATACAGATTCTCTACAGAAAGATCACTTTCTTACTAAAAGTTTGCAATTTATTTATGGGATATCTATTTCATATAATGCAAATTATATTTGACATACTGTTAGATCAATGTGTTATTTGTTAAGCATATGATGGGGATGTTTTAGACTCACCAAGACTTTCAAACATGATCACATGGCTTTTTGAAAGAAGATACACTTTAAGTGGATGATGGGGTCTGGATGAATGATTTATTTGGTGAGGCTCTCTGGCTAGTCTTATGCAAGAGTCAGACTGGATCATTGTAATGCTTACTTTGATAGTAACATTGATTGATCTCTGTGTTTTTTTGCACAGGTTAATAAGAAGATCATACCTTGAAATAGCACTATTATATTTGCATTTTGCCACAAGTAATGAGGATGTGTCACAGACAGATAAGATTGTGCCTTCCAAATCAAACGTATGTTTTCTATCTTTTGGATAGCAGCCTCTTCAAAGCAGGAAATACATTTCTGTTAAAACATTTTGCACCTTGTCAGACTTTTACTTACAGTGACTTATAAATCATACTGATACTGAAAATCCTACTAGAAAAATCACACAAAGAAACCATATAGTACAGCAGTAGATGTTATTTCTCATGTTTATTGCTGAATATGTTGAATGTTAATATTTAAATATTTAAAATATTCTTCTGTATCAAATGTGAAGAACCAGAACCAACAGTATTTTCATTTCTGATTATGTACTAATGAATTTGTACCTTGCAAAGAAAACATAACATTAAAACCTGTTTTTTAAGTGCTAATATTTATACTTTGCCAGATTTCAATTTTTCAGTACAAATATGAGTGACAGCATGAGAAATATAAAAGGCTTTAACCACATTACAGCAGTTATAAGCTATAGACTCAAAGTGTAGTGAGTGTGTAACATGAGAGAAAGGAGGTAATTAAGATTCTATAAAATGGAAAATGATATCAAAACTATATATAGTAGTGACCATAGTATGAGCTGCTCCAAGTAAACTTTTATAGGAGCAGCCAATTAGTATGCTTTGGGTAATTTTTTCCAGTTTTAACAACTAGTCCATGGATTTGCAATCAATGCTGATTTTTACAACTTGCAAATAAAACACTGATTCTGTAAGAAGGAGGACTTTTTTCTGGATTTAAAATATATTTTACCATAATGCATTTAGAATCCTAATGATGAACTGCTATATAATTTTAGATCTCTCCTGAGGAACTCTCTTCTCCTGAGGAGGCTCTGAAATTAGAAGGCTACAAAGTACAAGCCTGGATTGCAGTAAGAGCAGCTACACAGGTTGGTGCAATATTCTGAAGATGTAATATTTTTTTTCTTTTTTTAACTTACACAAGCAAAGAAGACAAGAATTGATGTTTCTTGAAAATTCTGGCATGGATCTTATTTGAGGAAATTAAAATGGACGCTGTCTGAATAGTGTATTTAATCTCTCTTGGACAGATTTGGCTTTACTTACCTCAACTTTGATTCAGTGCAAATAAAACAGCAGACTGCCTGATGTGTGTGCACATGTATTTGACATGTGGGTAGACATCAGTAGCATCCAGGTGAGGATATCTGATTTGAAATCATTTATGTAGTAATTAAGCTGTCAGCAGTAATGATTTATTTAAGTATAGTATGTACCATATGTCAGAGAGAAATAGAATATTTCCTGACTGTTAAAATTATAGTATGCTAATTAATTTTTTGTCATCATCTTGCTACTCTCAGATTTTAAAATCTATATAAATAGTGTGCTGAACTGATTGTGAATAAAAAAAAAAAATTATTTTTAGGTCAGTGAGGCTGCGCTTGCTTCTCAGCTATTAATTGGAATGAAGAGTGTTAAAGAACATTGCATGAAGGATTCAGTGCAACAGAAAATCCCAGAATTTGCTTCCATGGATCTTCTAGCTTCATACAGAGATTTCTTATCTGGTATTCCTTTATACCTATAATATTAGAACATTAAATAACTAATAAACTATCTATGCCATGTAATCCAATAATAAATTTAATATCTAGTTTTCATTAATGAAAAATTGTAAGTCAAATTTGGAAAATAAATCCAAAATCCTCTTCCCCGCATAGCAGTACAAAATATTGAGTAGGCCTAATGGGTCTTTAAATATCAGCCTGTGCATGTGTTCAATGGGTTAAGAAAAATTGCATTGTTTGCATACTGTGGCTCAGAAAGACAGAGTGCATATACTGATCTATTTTTAGAAAAACAAAAACTGAACACCAAACTCTTGCAGAGTGATCTGCCTAGGTACTGTGTTCTAAAAGTCAAAGGCAATATAACAATTAAAAAAAAAAAAAAAATAAATCTATGTTTTTCCAGTCCAATGGACTATCATTTAGATATGCTTCCTTTAGCTTGGTAGAACTTTGCCTGGTTTTTCTGCAACATCTGCATTTATTTTACAGTTGTTGTGAGTTGATGAAAAGGAGTTTTTGATTTTAAAAAACCAAACCAACAGTGAAATTAGGAATTCTGGGATAATGGTTACCAGACATAATATAAACACTAAGGCAAAATAACTAATATATAAACACTGGGAACCATTAATTTGGTGATAAAGTTTTGATTCAGTGCCTTCATTTCAATCATCCCAAGTGACAGACAAAGATTGAATTGCTCTGGCTGATAGTTACTGGCAAAACTGAGCAATGTCTGCTTACTGTACAGTGTTTAAACATATGTATTTCAATTGGCTTATGAAAACAAGTGTTGTATGCTGAGACTTTCCATCAATCTGATTCTTTTCTACCAGCTCCATTTGTTTATAATTACAGATCATTTTTTCTTTTATCAAATGCAGCAGGTGTTTCTCCTGATAGTTCTGTTAGGCCATGCAAAGTAGTATAGAAAATGTAGAAAAACAGTAGTAGGTCAAAAATATATAAAGGTAAATTGAAATGGAAATGATCAGCACAGCATGCTAAATATTTTCTGTGAAACTATGAGTGAAATACATTGTTTAAGCTTGATCTATAAAAAATATGACCGTTTTAACTAAATGCTTTTTTATACAATTGGCAGTGAAATATCAGGAATAATGGAGACATTCAGAATTTGGAGAAGCATGCATAATTATTTTCTGGAAGTTTACTATTAGGAATTACTGCAGATAATATTTGTTCAGTTTAGAATGAGGAATGGAGCAGAAGAGTTTTGTAGGATTTTGAGAGTGATATGTACTAACAGTGAAAAACATACTGAATATATGCAGTGATATAGTGGTAACTATACTGATACTGGCTTTCCTCTTTTTGCCCAAGTGTAACTTCCAGGCAGCACAATAAACCAAGATTTAATTTTTTTTTAGTTCATAGCCAAGAACACATTCCATTGACAATGTGCTTAATTTCTAAAAGGGACTGGATTGAAACTAAAAATAAACATTTCAGAGTACCTAATGCAGAATTCTGAATTCAGGTGGCTTTAACCATGAAGTTCAACTGCTGTAGTTATGACTGATGACTCCTACTATTGTTTCCATTTAGTAAACACCTGCTATTGAATAATGTACAGAAATAATGGTTTTATATTTAAATTCAGAGAGAGAGTGAGAGCACTTTGCTCTCTACCCTTTTTGGCTTATTGCAAGAACCAGTCAGATTTCTGGCCATGAGCTGAGAAATATCTTCTTTACTAGTTCAACTAATATTAAAGCAGCATAGAAGGAATTTTACTGTTACATAAAACTTAATCAGGTTCACAACTTACATTTTTAGTTACAGATTAGTCTATTCAACACTATGCAAAAATAGCTTTTTGAATTGCAACCATTCTCTAAATGTGTATTGTTGAACTGTGATTGGATTTGCAGATGGATACCATGTTGTCTCTGAAAGTCACAAAGCATCTTCTACTGAAAACAAACAAATTCCACAAGACAAGCAGAGACAAAGTGAAGGAACAGAAAGCTTTGCCACCAAGGCCAGCCAAAAGAAAGAGACAGTAACATGGGTTCACTTAATTCGCTATCACAGTTACTTAAAAAGACTTTATAACACAAGCCTTCTATTTGGTATGATTTTTTTTTTTCTTCCTTATAGAAAACTGCAATTAGTGAGATATTGTTCTTGGGGGCGACAGAGTCATATTCAAAAGCCATCACCTGAAATAGTCTCATTTTGAGTTCCTTTAAATTGTATAAATGAAAAAAAATCTTCACTGAAATCAAGACTTACATCAGTTTACAAGTGATGTAAATGAAGATATTATTACCTTTTTTCATAATTATTCATAAGCATCCCTCAAAACTCAATTGTTATCAGAAGTGCTTTTTTTTCTTTTAAAATTCCTAATGTATTTTCAGTTTTAGTTCTAGATACATAAGGCTTAAGTCACATCAGTAAAAAAATCTGTTCAGTTTGCAGGCCTCTTTGTGAGAACTGAGTAGTGTAAATGGGAAGGCTGAGCATTACTGAATGTGTTCTGACTAAATCCCCACACGTTATGTACATACTTGGTTTATTTCACTGTAAACAGAAGATGGTAATAGACAGGACCTTTCAAACAAACCTTCATTATTTCGGGGCCCTAATACTATGCAGCTACTTCTGATGGCCAACTGCTGGATATAGAAGTAATGACTTGATAGGTGAGAACAGAACTAGATTGTATGTAGAGGTGCTGCCTCAAAAGAAATCTAGCAACTCTGAAAATAATAATTTCAGAGAGGGTTGGACTTCTTCTTTCCAGCACCAAAGGAAAGTATTCTACCTGACCACAGAACTATTAAGACAGTAAGGTCTGTACAAGTAGGTGTCAAATGTGCATGTGTATCTCAGCTGTAGTTGCCAATACTGGAGCCTAGGGAGTGACTCAGCTGATCAGCCAGTAGCTGCCTAAATTAGGGTCCTAAGAGCTCTTAGAGCTAATCTGACTGTATTGACTAAATAAGTGTTTATTCTAGTGGGTGCTTAGACATCTAGTGAACATACTGATGCTTACACATCCAAATTTAAGTACCTAAACCTCAAAACTACACTTTCCATGTTATGCTATTTTATAATGTCTGGACAGAGCTTGTTTCATTCAGCTCTCCAGTGAAAAACTGCAATGCAAATAGCATAATCTAGTAATATTTGAGGACAATCAGTACAATTGTTGGAAATGCATTTATTTGATCTTGAATTGTTTTACATATCTTACTGTCTTTTTTACAATTTATGAATATTGAGTAGCTGTAGAAGCTTTACTTTCAAATGACAAATGGTAATGTAATTAAAATCTCTTTTTAAAGCTGCCCCTAACTCAGGACTTGGATCATTTTCTGCAAGAGATGGACACCTTAGTTCTATTTTTGACCCAGGGCTTGTTCTACGCATAGCAGAAATGCATTCCTTTTTTAAGAAGCATTTGTTTGAATATTCAATGTGTTGTCTTGAGAATTTCCCAGAAGAGCTACGTGATGTAGAATTGCCATTTTGTAGGCCAGCTGATTCTTCAAAGGTACTTATTTTCTTTCTAATATTTCAAAAATATGTATTATACTTGCATTTTTCTCAAATTGTTGCTAGTTCCAATGGTGATATTTCTAAGAGCTCTATAGAAGAATGAAATTCATAATGCAAAGGATCCGTGCAAAACCAAAATCCTGTGCAAGCAGTGAAGGACAGTTAACAAATGCAAATATCCTTGTGTTAGTCATTCTTACAAAAAGTATCTCTATCCCATGCCCAGTGTATTTAGATGCTGGAAGATTAAGCAGAATGATATTTAAGAAGATTTTATTAGTAGTTAAGTAAGTTGGCGGTATTATTAGGTAGGCCTGAGGCTTTTAATCTTGTAGACCACTGTGTTTCATACCAAAAATGTCATTATGTTTGCTTTGTAGTCTTTATGTACAAGCATCTTTGTTGTTAATTTGATCTATAATAAGAACATGACTTTCAAAAAGTATATAATTTGTTTTCTCAAAATATGTTGAAACTGGGTGTGCCAAATTTTTTCACTAATTATCAGCTGGCTAGAAAATCAATCTTTTCAGATCTCTGACTTGTAAACAGAGTATTTGAGCTTTCAAATGTAGGCAACTCAGATTGTATTACTCAGAGAAATCTTGACCTGGAATTCTAGAGTCTATGCTGACCACGGCATATGTATTCAATATTGAATGCTAAGAGTCTTGGAAGATTCAGTGTAGAAATAATTGTCTTCGATGTTTCTCCATCCCACTTCTCACATTAATAATTATCTTAACACTAAAAAATTAAAATGACAGGTTACTCTCTATGGTTTATTTTTTACCTATTATGTTTAGTATGAGACGAAGACAGGAGAGCCTTGAGGACTGAGAACTTATTATCTTATAAAAATGAATTAAAATTCTTTTGTGAAAGTAGCTTTTCTGGAGTTGGTGAACTTTCTGCAGTGTTGGACAGCATATCATTACTCATTTCCCAACAAAGAGCTGACTGTGCCACTGAATAAATTGTAAATATATGGTACGTGACATTTATAACAGCCATCATATATCAAAAAATATTTTATTCTGTCTGCTCTTTTTTTTGACATAATTAGTATTACACTGTCCTAGAATAATAAGCTTCAGAGCTTACTGTCATGTTCGTGACAGGTGCAAGCTGCATAATCATGTGTTAGCTTCACTGTTGTAGACAGCTAACAAGCAGAAAGCTCTTACTTTTTTTAATTCTAAGCTTCATTGATTTTTATCACAACATTTTTAGAAGCTTTAACTATTCAGGAAGCTGTATAAGTTATTTTTAAAATGTTACTGTAATTTGATACTGGGTTTTTTAACAGCACAGATACAATTTTGTACCATGTACAAGGTTGTTTTGCTTACATGCATCTTTCTAATTTTGCTTTTGACTCTTGAAGGTTTTTTCATCTTTGCTGAACAAAGAATACCAAGTACATTAAGGAAGCTATAATTAAAAATGTGTGCTCTGTTACATTTTGCATGCTTCTATTTATTCTACTTCATAGAATCATAGAACAGTAGGGGTTGGAAGGGACCTCTGGAGATCATCGAGTCCAACCCCCCTGCCAACACAGGAACACCCAGGGCAGGCCACACAGGAACAGATCCAGGCAGGTCTTGAAAGTCTCCAGAGGAGACTCCACAACCTCTCTGGGCAGCCTGTTCCAGTGCTCTGTCACTCTCACAGTGAAAGAGTTTTTCCTCCTGTTGAGGTTGAACTTCCTGTGTTTCACCTTGCTGCTATTACCTCTTGTCCTATCACAGGGCACAAGTGAAAAGAGCCTGGCCCCTTCTACCTGACACCCACTCTTCAGATATTTGTAAACATTACTAAGATCCCTTCTCAGTCTTCTCTTTTCCAGGCTAAACAGCCCCAGGGCTCTCAGCCTTTCCTCATAAGAGAGATGTTCCAGTCCCTTCATCATCTTTGTAGCTCTCCGTTGGACTCTCTCTAGTATTTCCCCGTCCCTCTTGAACTGGGGAGTTCATGCTAGCTTGTAGGACCGGAAGCACTTAACTAAGCCAGTTTGTTGTTTTCAGGCTTTTGAGAAAGCTGAATAGATAAATATTTATGTATATAATTCAGCAACACTCCAGTTTGACAAAAGCAGTTTTAATATCCTTTCTCAAAAAGATTCAATATGATGTAAAAAACAAAAGATGCAGTTTAGGGAAAGAAAACATACCACACATTTTAGAAAGAAATATATATCATAAAATGGACTTTTAAGAGCTCTAGTTCAGGGACATGGCATAAATGAAGTTTTTCCCACCTCCATATATGTGTTTTCTCAGAATTTTGTTCACGCTTCATGCTGGCAGGAGATCCCAAATGTAGAAGATCCTTGTACTAAGTGGGTGATCCATGCACACCTCATGGCATACCATGGGTTATGGCTGCTGTTATCACTGCCTCGGTGTTTAGAGTCTATATGGCATGGATCACCCTAGTTAACTGTGATATGCCATGCTGAAGGCATAGCCATATGCTTGAATGTATGACTTCAGCATGCATGACTTCATCTTTATCTTTGCTCCTATTGTGTTTTGGTGTGGGATGGAAACTGGCTTTAAGAAGTTAGATTATATCATTGTGGAAAAGCCATCTTCTGCTCACCTGGATTTACTGCCCTGTATTGGTCATGAGCTGTATTTTCTGAAAATAAAGTGTATAAAATTCACCAGGTTTTTTCCAGCAATAAACATTCAAAATTAAAAAAGAACTAACTCTCAAAGCAGCTAGTTTCAGTGTCCACATTTTGGAATCAATGGTGGAGATACTAACAGCCTTTTCAAATAGATTCTTCATTCCCTCAAAATGTAACTGTTCTTTGCAGATCTGCGTAACGTTTTGAAAAGTAGAAATGGTATGGCGCTGTTCAGCCTTTAAATCAAATATTTTCTAATTTTTAAAATAGCTTTTATGCATAAATTAATGTAGGTTGACAGAATTCCTCCATTACTTCGTTGGTAAATGTCAGCCAAACAGTAACTATTTGATGAATAGCCTGCTACTGTTCCATATATATTGTAGTAAATATGACATATGACAAATCCTCACAAATTGACTGAGTTTTCGGAAGGTATCACCCTTTGTTAGTTGCACAACTAATGAGAAAACAAATAGATAAACATAAATAAAGCATTAGTATAACATTCAGATTACTATTTTAATTATCAATATATCAATACATATAGCTTTTTCAGCACTAAATTTTGTATGATCAGCATGTCAAATACTTTTTTATTGCTAAAAGAAATTAACACCCTAAGAAAGATAAGACAAAGGTAACAATCTTTGTTACTGTAGGAACTTCTAATTCAACCCAGGCGCCCTTTGCATTACCTTTAGAAATATCTCATCATGTGAACTTTGAAAAGCCCTAACTTGGTAAAATGGACACCTTTTAAAATAACTAATTTGTCTAAATAAACATACATTTGTGCAGGAGTGAGTGTCAAACTGATTCTAGTGGACTGTAGTTCATAACAGAGTTTGCATGTTACACTAGAAAAATACAATTGAAAATCTTCTTCTGTGTTTCAGGTGTCTCTTGAAATTACTGGAATTACATCAAAGATGTCACATGTGAGAATAGCTTCTCCAGTTTCTGTCACCACAGAACCAGACAGTCAGATGAAGAGTAGGGCAGCAAATGCTTCAAATAAGGAAATTAACATTCAGTGGTACATTCCTTCTCTGGCAAAGACATCAAATGATGCAGAGACTAAGGTATAACTACACCAAAGCAGTTCCTTAGGTATTGGAACAAATTAATTCTCATTTCCAATTAATATTTGTGTTAGAACTGATCAGCTTTTTAACTGAATTATACATGTGCTGATTTACAAGCTGGACAGCAGCGAGCTATGTATTTACTGTGCTGCAAACCTGCTATGCAGGACAAACAGAATGCCCTGACAGTTTTTTGGTGGCAGGACAAAGAAATACTTTGTTGAACATACAGAGCTTCCAGACTGTCTTCTATTCATGCCTGTTGCAGATCCTTGGTGTCTTTAGGAGCTCCACTCTGTTAAGTTTGGTTAGAGCTGACCAATACATTCCAACAATACTGTTTGGTGGGAGGCTGTTAGAAAAGCAAAGATACCTATATACAGGGGAAATGGGATTTCATTAACCTCAATTCCCTAAAAAAATCAGAGTAGATGTGAAAAGTGAGAGAGATTGGAAGACTGAAGGAAAGGAAGAGACTAGGACATGGAATTTGTTTTATTTTTAAACAAGGGAACAGCATATAGGTAAAATTTCTTCTACTGCAATATAAATCCATGATCTCCAAACGTTTTGATGCAGCAGACCGGTGTCAAATTTTCTACTAGACCCTCTTCATCTCTGTTAGTAAGTTGATATAGAAGCCTTGTGAAGTTAGTCCAAATAATGTACTTTTCAATATAGTTTTGCAGGTTACTTTAGCAGGACCTTACAGATCATTAGGAATACAAAGACACTTCTTGAAAACAACTAATATATGAATTCCATATTCTTGACACTCTCTATATACTCAAAACATTCAGCTACCAATTTACAATTTACAATCATAATATCAAATTATTTCTGTGGTGATGAGAACATTCTGTTCTGGATTTTTGTGCTCTTATAGTGATACAGCTTTATTAGATTGGTGAGTTATGTGCACTTCATGGAGTTAAACCTAGTACGATAACCATGTACAAGGCCATATAGCAAATTTAACTAATTATATAGAGCTCTCTATTCATCCTACCTGAAGTTGGAACTTTGGACATGATCATAAGTGGGATTGATTAACAAGTATCAGGACAACACTGGGATTTTTATGGTGACTCTATAGGGTATAATTAATTTTCAAACCCATATAAATTATAGCCATAATTATATTGCTTTAATACCTATATAAATGGAGTAGAGTACAATTCATGAGGCTACAATCCCCCCCTTTTTTTTTTTGAGTCAATTATCTAAATCTTCATCAGTACACTGTATTTAATAGTTATTCTAATCTTGTATCACTGAAATAGCTCAGGTCTACTGTGCCATGCTGCATTATAGCTTACCCATTCCATCTTTTTTACAGGTTTTGCTTCTTTATGCTTTTAATACAAAGCCTGTCAAGATTAGCAACATCAAGATTTTCAGTTCAGTGTCTACGTTTTCAGGCCACTTGTGGATTCCGTTGGCTAGGTAAATAATTACTGACTTCATCCTGTTATTTCATGCAGTATTAAAGATCAGTCAACCATTTAGGAGGAAGGAAAATAAAAGTACAAAATATCAAAGAGCTGTAAATCTTTAAAAGCGTACATTTTTGCTTTTCAGAGATTTTTCAGTATAAAAACTGTAAGATGTAGACAGTGTTAAATTCATCCAAACACGTGCCTGTTCACTACATTAGCATTTTAGTTGTGATTCTTAAAGAACTGAGTAACACTTGCTATTTATATGACACTGGCATAGCAACATAAGAAAATGCTAGCAAATCTAAGAAGCAGTCTCAGCAGTTATTCCCATTCTCTCCCTGGGTCAGCTACATTCTCTGTCCCATATGACAACTCTGAGTATGCAAGAATTTTTCTCAGTTGTAGCACCAGATTCAACCCTTGATTTTACAGCCTATGGTGCTTTTCATTACTTCCTTGTCATTCACCTAGCCTCAGAATTTTTGGAACACTGAGCAAGTGGAGGGGAAGGAATGACAGGCTGTCCTGGTTTGAGTGAGAACAGAACTAATTCTGTTCAGTAATTTACTTTTCAGCTCAGTTCTAACTGCACTTTCTGAAGTTAGCAGCCTGTTCTCACACTGTCTGCTTCTAGATCAGTCTTGAAATGAAAGAAAATGTGGAACCTAATCACTATATAGTAAACACTAGGTCAGTTTAATTATAACCTAGAAACAACAAATATTTTTGTTTTATAATGGCAATAATAAAAAATCTTGTCTTCTTTCAGAATTATTTCTTTACGGGATAAATTATCTAGTCTGAAGCAGCAAGTTGAAATGTTGCTGCACAGTTCTAAAAGCTTCTCTTCAGCTCCAGAAACTGCAAGTTTTCTTGATCAAAGTGAAAGTTTGGCAATAATTCCTTCAAAAAAAATCCAAATGAGTGCTGCAAAAGTGCATCTTGATGAAAAAACAGAAGTAAGTGAGAACAGTTCTGCTCTTAAATATGTCTGACTTAAAAGTGTCTGGTTTGGGGAAATAAATGACAGAAAGGCAGATATAAAAGATTAAATTTCCCTCATGCCTTTCAAGAAATATTGAAATATATTCACTTATCATTTAACTTTTATTTATATATTGCTTATTGCTTTGCAAAAATATGAGGCATCTTCAACCTTTCGCTTGAAAATAAAGGCTACATCTTCAGGTGCATAGATTTGAAACCTGTTGCCTAATATATAGTAACCTACGTTGGAAAATGCTCGTCAGAGTGTTAAATTAGCATGGCAATCAAACCAAAAGTGTTTTCTCAAAACCTGTTAACACATCTTCAATGCAAAATAGTCAGTGGTGGTTTCTGAAATAAGAACCTTCTAATAACATTATTGAGAGAGGACTAAAACTGGAGTAAATTTATTTTCATTTTCTCTACGTCACCTTCCTCTTTTTATTAACAAGGTTGACTATGGTCCAGAACCAAATAACTCCCCCCACATACACACACAATAGAGGTTATTTCAGAATTTTCCATGTGGTCTGTTTGAGATAATGTCATTGGAATAGGATGTTGCCACAGCATAACTGCAGCTTGATAAATGCCAAGGCAAAATAGACGTTTATTTTCCAAGTGGGAGACATTTATCATGTGACAGGATTCACTTTATATCTATTATATGAAATGATTAATGATGTAGAGGCTGTCATTTTGTCTGATGGATGCTGTGAAACAGTGACAATTGTGCACTGTGCCATTATTACAAGGTTGTATTTTGACCAGCTTGGAGAACAAATGATGTTTTGGCCAATCACAGTGTTTTCAGGAGAGTAGACAGAGCTGTCCTTTAGTGGGTGTTTCTGATTACCTGAAGGGTTTCATTAATATATATCAGTAATTGGAAAAACAGTGTTTTGAATACTAATAAGATTAACATGCCATGCATTATACATGTATAAATATCATCTTGTGGGAGTGTTTGTTTATAATGTTTTCAGTAAACACATAGCAAAAGCTCACAGATTTAATACCTGAGCCAGGAGCAGTTTTGTCTCAGTAGAAACTGCAAAGTTTGGGCACTTGTGTTTGTACAGCAAACACAACTATTTGTGTTGCAGAAAATGTATATTCATC
Source organism: Todiramphus chloris collaris (assembly GCA_025345505.1). Lineage (NCBI taxonomy): Eukaryota > Metazoa > Chordata > Aves > Coraciiformes > Alcedinidae > Todiramphus > Todiramphus chloris. The sequence goes on from JANVCC010000068.1 coordinate 3,580,808, forward strand.
AGCTAAAGTTTATTTGGCTGTGGAATCAATCAGAATAACCTAAAAGCTGATTGTTCTGAAAAATTTTGTAAAGCTAAACCATCTGTTAGCTTATCAGAGGAGACTGATAGTACAGCATTATTTTTTTTCTTGTTTTATACTATTAGGAAATGGCTAAAAGGTGTTTATCTGAAGTCAAAGCACTGCTGTCTGTTGTTCCAGTTCTGTCCTTGCCATTGACTGAGGTATGCTCTTCTTATTAATAGTAACAATCTGTTTTCTAAAACAAAACAATCATTCTTAAACTGAAACATGGATTATACCACTGGGAATCATCCCTTTTTTTTTTTTTTTTTTTTTTTTTTTTTTTTTTTTTTTTTGTCTTTCTCATATATTGTTGGGCTTTCTGTTTGGGTTTTACTTTTTCATCTTTATCAGTAAAATACAAATACGCATGATTACAAACTGAACAAACTGAATCTCCTCACTGATCGGTCAGCAAATGAAACTGGATCGGGAAGAGTCCCCCATAGGTTGTTGTGTTTTTTTAATAGGCTAAAGGAGGTGGCTTGCCTCATTAGAATCACCTTTTTGCAACAGTGTATTAAAAGTGAATCTCATTGACAATGGGTTCATTTAGGTTATCTACCATTCTCTAGTCATCATTTATATAGACTCCAGTGAATGTCCATGTTGCAACTGTCAAATGCAATTTCCTTCCATCCCTGTGTTTTTACTGTTATTCAGGCTTTCCTTCTATTTTCTTTAGTTTCTCTGCCTTGCCTATGACATATCCTGAAACGAGGCCATTTTTTTCCTCATGCTGTTGTATTAATTTTGTTATCCAGTTGTAGTCAGTATCCCAGAGGACACTCTGGAAACTGGCCCATAGTGGGCAGCAGTCGTGTTCAGTGTTTTCAGCCACCCTAGGAGGATCAGAATGGGGCTATAGCTGCCCAAGGAGTAACTCCAAGGAAGATTTTGGAATCCACCATATCACCCCCCGCTACTAATCCTCAAATATATTGCCTATAATTGTTCATAATGTCATGATGATGGATAAAGCATCCATCGTACTCTTCTTTTCCAGTCAGGTAGCTCTTCCTACTGAGTTTTATTTGGGAACATTTTGGCTAGTGACCTGTTATAGAAGAGAGAAGCTGTAACACCTTCCTGTGCATCCTGCAGTCTGGTACCTAGGAGCACATACTTCCTTTTTATACATATTGTACCATTCTTGCCATGCCTTGTTATCTGCTATGACTCCCAGACCTTCATATCACTCAGTCTGACTTTATCAATGCATCAGAATACATATTCATTCTGCAAAGGTATGCTTTTCACAGTCCCACTGAAATATCTTCCAAGGCAGAGAGATTTGACAGATGCCTAGTGAAAGGTACAGCTTAGCTTTCAAAGAGTCACATGGACCTCCTGGACCTGTTTTAAATTCTCATGAATCCCTCTTTATTTTGCTTGATTCTATTTGTAGGTCTATGATGAAGGTGAGAAATAAGATCTCGTAGTGTCCTTCTAGTAAGAATATGATGTTAACTTATATGTTTTATTCTGGATAAATGCCACAAGAAGCTAAAATGTTTCAACAGGTGGAACAATGGGCTTTTCATCCAAAGTTTCAGATAGAGACTTCACATTAAGATCCTATTAGATATGAAAGAGTTGGTTGAGCAAGTGAAGCCTAGCCACTCAAGACACTGAGTATCTTCATTCTTCTCTGAAGCCAACAGAACTTGTAGGGTGTACAGAACTTCAATAAGCATAACATATTTCTGAGTAGTATTTTCAAACTTTCAAATACAGTTCAGTGTGCATTACTCAGTCTTGGCTAGAGGTGGAAAGCTCAGAGTGGGACTATATGTACTCTAGGGTAGTATATTCCCTTTTGTTTCCAAGCATGCAGGAGAAGGCAGCAGATACATTGCTTATATGTACTTTTACATAGTTTTTCTCCACCACACACTTTTTTGTTCCTTGTCTTCTTGTGAATTAATTGGACAAAGTCGATTATAATTTATGGTATGTTTCCTTATTCTCTGAGCTTCTCTTTAACTCCAATCATTTCCAGCTTCTCTTCTTTGATTCCTTCTTTTCTGTTTGTGGGTTATGGTGCTTTTGATTCATCTCCAAATTATATTTCTAAGTGGAAAAAGTGCATTTTTATTGAATTATTAATTTAAAATTATTTGTCTGATCAGGTTGAAGAATAAAACTTAAACAGCCAGCCTGTTTTTAAAGCTGTTTAATGAATAGTTATGGTCTTGAGGGAGATATTAAAGCATACGGTTTGGGAGTTCTGATCTTAAATGTTAAATGTAATTTTATGAATAAAATAATTGCATTAAAAATTAACCTCCCTAGATAGCCTGTTCCAAGCTTCTATTCCTTCAGTTACTTTTTCTTAATACCTAAATCAGGAAAGTAATTCTCCATGTCCAATGGATGTACAAACCAGTTTATCATTGCTCTCTCTTTCACCTTTTTCAGTCAGCTCAATTCTTTTAACTTCTCATCTTAGAAAAAGCCTTCTAAATTGCTAATCACTCTTGCTGCTCTTGCCTGATATCTTCACTTTAGCTACAGACGATCAGGATAAACTTTGTGAGCAAGACTGTTCACAGAAATTTCCTCCCCTTATTCCTGTTTTACTAGTTCCCTGCAAGGCGTGTCATTAACTGCAAATACATATTGAGGCAGTGAGGATTTTTAACTTACTGTCTGTACATCAGAAATCTGGCTTTAATATGAAGCTATTTGTATATATGTACTTTTGTGTACTTACAAGGTTAATGAACTTCTTTTTTTTTTCTTTTTTTCCCTGTCTTTTTTTTTCAGATCCCATTTGAAGTTACTTTGCAGTCAATAGCAAGTTTAGAAGATATGTTTGATCCTGCCAATGGATGTATGATAACTGAAGAAAGTCTTTTCAATTGGATCATTTCTCTGTTTCACTAAATACTAGTTTTGCAATAACTTAATCAGTTGTTGAGTGCTATAGATTTAGACTTAAGTTTTGGTGTTCATGAAACAATCTCATTAATCACAGCAGAATTTGTCTCCTAATGAGTTATAATTTTAATTTCTAGCTTATTTCTAATTATTCAGAAAAAAATTGTTTTCAAAATTAAAATACATTTTTTAGGAATTAAATACATTAAAAGTAGTTTCTTAATAAGGTGATTAAAAATTTCACTTATTCAGTCATCTACAATTAAGTCACTTTGTTGGGGGTTTTCTAGCTTTTCTTCTTCTTGTTTAGAAAAGCTGAATAAGCTTGTAACATTCTAGCATCTGCTAGAAGATACTGCATTTTCCCTGAAATTTTATTCTCATCAGCAAATTTATAATTGCTTTTTCAGATATCAAAAGTTGGTTTTATTTCTGAGAAATTTTTTTGGGCCTAAAATCATCACTGAGTTTGTTCTTTTACACTTGTATTTGGCAACTAGCATTTCAGACTTTTCTATATTTTGCTACAGAAAAACATGTCGCAGGTTGGTGAGGGTGAACATGATGGTTCAGATGTCTCCATAATTTCAAAGCATTTTTCTGGGGAGGAAAGAAAAAAAAAAAGCCAGTTGTCCAGTGCTAGAGATGGGGAATTTCGTGTGAAAAAAAGTGAATGAGTTGAATGCAGCCACACAAGAGAGCTCATGGCCTTTGGTTTTACTCACATCACAAGGCCAGGCGCTTCCTCACTAGTTGCAATCATTTGTTTGCAAGAAACAGAAAAAAACCCCAGAATGTTTGGGCAGGAGCACTGTGTCCTACCACTAGCTATGCTTCTGTGTTTCCATGAATATTCAGGACTAACAGTTACCATTCCTGGGTTCAGTTTCTGTGAAAAATAAACAATTGGGTTGAAACGCCAGCCACATTGACTTCAGTCAGGCCCTCCCTGTACTATAACCCAGTGATAAACCAATAAAATGTTTTGAGCTATTGGAAATTGCAGATTTACTTTGGCTTGTGCTTTCCAGAGAAATGTCACCTGGTTTTATGGAGGGAAGAGAGGGAGAGAGGTAAAAGGTTCAGCATCAGGAGTGTCTTCAGTGCGATCAGTAACAGGAAGAAATGGGATGAGGTTTTCTGCTGTTTTTCTGTATTCCTACAAAAGAAAAAAGACTGGATATATTTGTGTTGTGTTTAGCTTTCTAAATGATGTGCTATTTTTATTTTGTGCAGCCTTTTCTGGAAAGGTAGGTAGCAGGAAAATTAGAAGGATTATAATACAGTGATAAAAATAAAGTAAAACCCGAATAATTGATAAAGAAGGTATTTTTGCAAGACCATTTTAAACCTGAGTTAGAATGGTTATTTTACTCAACTGCCTAACAATCAGTTTTGAGGAGATAGTCTTTAGCATTATGCTTTCAATTAAAAGAATTTATTGTTCTGCAGTTCTTCAAAAAGCAGGAAAGATAAAAATTGACATTACTTATTTTTCTTTTACAAGGAACAAGTAGAAAATTGCAGGTCTTTTTTTCCTTTTTTTCCTTTTTTTTCCTTTTTTTCCTTTTTTTCCTTTTTTCCTTTTTTTCCCTTTTTTCCTTTTTTTCCTTTTTTCCTTTTTTTCCTTTTTTTCCTTTTTTCCTTTTTTCCTTTTTTCCTTTTTTCCTTTTTTCCCTTTTTCCCTTTTTCCCTTTTTCCCTTTTTTCCCTTTTTTTCCCTTTTTTTCCCTTTTTTTCCCTTTTTTTCCCTTTTTTCCCTTTTTTTCCCCTTTTTTTCTTTTTTTTCTTTTTTTTTTTTTTTTTTTTTTGCTTTTTTTTTTTTCCTTTTTTTTTTTCCAAAAGCTATTCTGTTTTTCCTTGCACTCTGTAAAAATTATAAATCTTTCTTTTTCTTTTCGGGGTCACCTTGAGGATCATCATAGGACTTCTGTGCAGCTTAATTAATATTTGTAAAACACTCTATAGCATCAGGTGAAAACAGTAGTAAAGTTCTATTATAGACAAGATGTTTCTTCAGTGCTGCCAATCTGGACCTTGTTATAACTGCTATACTTGAAAGAGAAATATTAAATAAGGTGCTTTACATATGCATTGAAAATACATTACACTTTCTAAGATATGTATGTTGAAACAGAAAAAAAAATTATCCTACAGTCTTCTCTAACACAGAACAGTAAAATAATAAAGTTGAAATGTTGACCTCACTGTATCCATAGCAGCAGATTTTACTCTCATAAACACAGGATTAAGTATTCAATGCAGGTTTCAGAAGAAAATATTGGAGAAAACATTTTTCTTCTAGCATATAATTAAACTCTTGAGTTAAAATCTGCTTGTAACAAGGAAGCTCGTATCTAAATGTCTCCAGTAATTGCACAGAAAAAAAGTTTAAAGCTAATTGCAAAGTAAATTGCTTCTTGTTTTAGGTATTATAGTAGGTTTGGGTGGGTTTTTCCTTACCAATGAAAGCAGACTAAAGTTTTCAAGATGCAAGACCAGAATAAATTTGTCAGCACCGTGCTCAATTAAATTTCTATAGAATACTTGTCTGTGTCACTGTCTCCAAAATTAAAAATGAAGAGGGGAAAGGCTTTTTCTTTGATTTCACAGTCTGAAGTGTAAGGGAAGGCCCTCCTGCTATGTGAAGGTCTGCTCTGTGATCTGCCCCGTACAACACTGCTGAGGGGCTACTTACCGCCTCGATAGCTTTGAACCACGGGCGTGTTTACCAATTCTTTTCAAATTTTAACTGAAATATTTTTCCATTCCACATCTGTGGAAGTGTTATCTGCCCAGACAGTGCTTATGAATTTAGTTAGGCCTTTTGATTAGTCTAGGAACCTTTAATCAAGAACAGGCTGCCTTTGAAGAACTGACACTCTGAAAAACATATAAACCTAAAGGAGTTAGGTATTATATTGGATTTATGTAGTTTTGTACTGCCAGCTAATCAACAATTAGTGCTCTCTGTAAGTGAACTGGCTTCATTATACTACTAAAATTCATGCCCATAGGTCGAAAAGACCTCAGGCCAGGGCAGATTGGGCCCTTAAAGCACATGCAGTAGTGGAAGTTTGGAGTCAGCAATATTGTAATTGTATGTAAATAACTAACCAATCACTGTAAAGAGAGTGGGTTTGCAAATTACTAATTTTGTAATAAATACCACACAGAGGGTTTCATTTGGTGTGCTTGATTTGTGGGAAACCACCAAGCACCCAGCCTTGTGCAACTCTGAAATAACTCAGCCTTGTCTCTCCTGAGCGCGTGAGAATTGGACTTGCACACTGGGCAATGGATCTGCTTTTTTTTGACAGGAGGAATAGATAGTGTTTCAATATATGATAAGTTATGGGACAGGGTAAGGAAAAAGAGAGCAAGTGTGTACTATGGGGACAAATTGAAAGGATTCTGAAATAATAATAATATATTCAGTGCATCCCCTGGGTAAGGGACAAGAAGGATCCTAAAGAACAGTAAAAAGAGGTGTTGGCTTCTTTTAATTCCTTTGGTATTGTCTGTTTTGTCAACTGAATGAAGTTAGCATCCCGAGAACAAAGGCAGCTTCTGGTCCTGTAATTAGTAACTGCATCATTGAGAATGTGCTAAGGCTCACAGTGAATTGAACAGAAAGCTTACCATTGACAGGTCTGAATGGGTTTACAATACTTATTTTTCAAATGCTGTTTCAATACAGTTTTAAGTTGTATTGCTGCCTTGATAGTTGTATATTCAAAGCATTCACAGGATTTCTCTCATGACTACAAACATACAGCAACCTGAAATTATTTCTGGTTAAATTAATTTTATGATGTGGAAATCAGTAATTTCACACAGATTTATTCAATAGTATGTGACTGGGTTTTAAATTCTACTACAGCTCCAATTCACACTCTTTTTTGTTGCCCTAAGTATTTATCCAGTTTTTGGATGACATCAAACAAAATAATCCTAGTAATTAGCCTCAATATACCTCAGTTTCTTTATCTGAATATAGCAGTAATACCCTCATCAGTGAGGGATTTGACGTTTTCTGCATCAACATTTGGAAAATATTTTCAGAACCTTGGATGAAAGAGGCAGGGAATTTCAGTTATTACTCAATTGAGACACAATGTAAAAGGGATAGTAATTTGTTTCCAAATCCATTTTTAGTGAAATCCAAGAAGAAAGATTTTTAAAAAGAATAATGATGGAACTAGAATTAATTGTTGGAATTACAAGCTAATATGCTGAAGTAATTAAGCCAGCAAAGAGTTCCATTTATGTTTGCCAAAGATTTTCTTTGATAAAGACACTGAGTACATCATCAAATGAGAGAAGTGAAAATATGAAGCATAGGTTAATCTTTAAAATAGAGTGGGTGAAAGGGTCCAAAGGCAAGTGCTGAAGTCAAATATTTACCACTGCAATTTAATTTTCCACTTTGAAACCCCAGAGATAATTAGAATTATTCTCATTTGTCTCTCATGTCAGAATGATTTAGGATTCTACTTAATGTGCAAAGAAAAAGTACATGTTGAAGCAAATTACCTCAAAAATCTCAGTGTCACACAGTAGAAAACCAGAATATTCTACATAAGAAATCATCACAAGGTGATGGATTCTTCTCTACAGTCTGTCTACCTGGGCTGGGGTCAGGACAGCTGGGTGGAAGGTGAAGCTCTGTCAAGACAGTCCATCTTCAGGGCTGGTTTAACTCCTGGACAGACATCCAGAATTCAAAAGAACATTTTAGCAGCCACCAAAAAAATAACAATGTCCTAGGCAAAGCTCCCTGGTTTTTGGCAGTCACATGTTCTCCCCACTGAGAGGGCCCTGGAGTGGGGTCAATACAGGAGCCTCTACGGTGGGTTTTCCAAATGAGAACTTCAAGCTCCTGGCAGCTCTAGTGGCTGTCCTACAGCACAGGAGCAGAATAAGGTCTCTGCTTATGCTGCACACCTTGCTTCATTCCTCATGGATACTGGCATCGTACAGCTAGAATATGGCAGAGCTACAGGTAAAAAATCAAGATTCTGATTATCTCATAAAATTACTGTATACATTTTATTATCATATAATGTGTAGTGTATTAATTAACTCTGTTACATTCTTATGATTCCACTACCTAGTGGAATAACACAAACTATTTCAAAACTGCTTTAAAGAACAATTATAACTGTGAAGAAAGACAAGTTGTTTTTTTTCCCCAGCATCCTGACTGCTCTGATACCCCAGGAACTATGCAGCTCATCATTTAGAACCCAGTTTGTTTATGGGCAAAGAGGAAACAAAGGTATGTTTAAAGCCAAAAATTTATTAGTACAATTGAAACCTTTGCCTAATACAAGAATCATTATTAATCCAAGTCTAGTTTTTATGCAAAAAAAGAAAGAATACTTCTAATACAGTTAAAATTATATCATCTGTTACTATTTTTACCCTTTGTCACCTGTGTAATGCTCACGCTTCCACTGCTCCTGAGTTTGAAGAGGTTTTGTGCTAGTGCGTGTGAGAGAAACTGTTAGAGCAAGTCATCACACCTGGAGTCACAAGAAGACGAAGTTTTCTTCTCCCTCACTCTGGGATCAATTTGGCATAATTTTTACATGTTTAACACACTTCTACACCTTGCTGTTTCTTCATGGGTTTGCCATTACATGTTAACATCTAAATTCAATATATATGGTATTTTACATATGTTAGGTATTTGGTTTTAATTCTGTTTGTTACCCATGGAAGCTGGTTTTGTCCAGCACAAGGTCTGTGTGTCTTTAACTGCATCATTATGTCAGTTCTGGTGCAACTACCATCATATTTTCTTCTCAGTGGTAGGAAATTGATTGGAATTTGGAATCTGTTTTAAAGTCTGAATGTTCATACAGCAAAGTTTTTGATGAAAGGAGTGCATCCTGCACTTGGAAGTTCTTCATTTCCTGGTGGAGGGCTGTACAGAATCATTGGTCACAGGCTGTATGTTTGGCTGAGATTCCCAGAGATGAGCTGATTGTTGTTGTTTGGGAAGCTTTGTGAAGAGGATTTCCCTTCCACCTGCAAGGCAGTTTCCCTCCAAACCAGGTCTGTCTCAGGTGTAACTTTCTTGGGGAGCCTCTTTTACAGCCTTGCGCAATTGCTTTGTGGCAGGTGCAACTGCCCTGACAAAAACCTAATAAAGGCCAGGGCTTGCCAGAGACGGGATAAAGATGAGTTTGGCACCTCACAGCCATTACTTGGTGCTCATGGCAGTTACCAGCACCTCACAGTGATTCATTGGCAGGCACCTCAAGGTCCAGGCCCTTGGCATGACTTGCTCACAAGTAATGAATGAGAAGGCCCATGCTGCACGCTCGATGAGGGTGTAAATGGAGCCGAGTTGGAGTTGGTTGCCTTGGAGCAAGCAGGCCTTGCAGTAAGGCCCTCCCCTTGGATCAGGGATGCTATCCAAGGCTACTTCCAGGGACTGAGTGAGCCTCACCCCTCTTTGGGGAGTATTTCTTTTGGATATATCCTTGCCCTTGCCCCCTTTGGGTGAGACCAGCTTTAGGTACCCTTATGTGAGAAGTTTACCCTTTATGAGTGAGTGAGTGCACATTTTGGTTCATCTTTCTAGGAAGAATATTCCTTTAAGCTTAGGAATTAGTCGTGTAGTAGTAAATTCCTGACTGACATCCAAACTTGTAAGTCAGTATCAGAAGGGATGCTGAGTAATTTTGGTCCTATTGAGGGGGTGTAGCAGAATCAAGCAAGAAATGCTGGTTGTGTTCACTTAAAAAACCCAAGAAGTTCCAATTGCTCAACTCTGAGGCTTCAGGGTTTGGAGGGCAGGTACTCACGTCCCTGTCTGTAAAGACAGCTGTGCTCCGCATAAAGAAGGAAATAAAGAAGAAAAGCCAAAGGATATTGTTATGAGAAAGCTTTTGCTTCCATTTATTGAAGATAAAACAGAACAAGTATCGGCCTTAGAAGGGAAACATGACTGGTTTAGAAGCAAATTAGGACAATGAAGCGAAGCAGGGGTAGAATTGTAGGAATGCTCTAGGTCCTTTAACACTCATGTATCTGATAAGACAGATGATACAAAATATGACTGACTGGTTAATGAGGATGAATAAATGCAATAAAACATGCTCCTCACTGCTGTAGGGAGATAATAATGGCATTTGGTATAGCAGTGATATGAGTTTCTTTCCCGATTCCGAGTTCACTTTATACAGACTGGAAATGAAATAAACTTGGAAAATCAACTCCATCAGCAAAGGAAAGTGAAACGTCCCAGTGAAGAGTAAGGACCGTGCTGACTGTGCTGAATACTTTTTTATCAGCAGTGAAAACAGTCCTGCTTCCTTCGGTGCTTTCCCGTGAGCGGCGCAGTGCTGGGGCGGGTCACTAACCCATCGCCGCTTCGAAACGACCCTGTCTCCCCAACAGAGCGGCTCCGGTGCCTGGGCACCCGCCTGGGCTCGGTCAAACCTCCAGCCCCGCCGCGGCCCCGCACTACGGGCTCCTTCCTGGTGTCGGGCCGGGCCTCAGCGGGGCCCGCTCGGGTGCCGCGGCAGGCGGGGAGGGGCGAGGCGAGGCCAGGCCAGGCCGCCCTCCGCAGGGCCCGGGCGATGCCGCTCGCTGGAGGAAGCTGCCGCGAGCGCGCCCCAGCTCCGCTTCGCCCCTTCCGGGCCACCGTAGCGGCGCGCGGGGGCTGTTGGGACGGGCTGGTAACTTGGACGCGGCGGGGAAAGGCGGCCCGCCGGGCAGGGCGCGCGGGAGGACGGTGCCCATTGGCCGGGAGCGCCGCGGACCCCGTCGGGAACCGGGAGCAGGAGGCCTCAGCCAATCGGCGCGGCCGGCGCCTGGTTCCGGGCCCAGTCCCCGAGGAGGCGCCGGGACGGGAGGGGAAGGGGCCCGGGCGCGGCCCGGTGCCCACCCTGCCAGGTGGGCGACGACGGCGGGGGGCGGGGGGGGAGATGAGCGTCCCGACGCGCCGCGGGGAGAGCGCGAAGGGTCGGGCGGCCCGCAGAGCGCCCCGCCTTGGCGGGAGCGGGGCCGGGGGGTGGCGGTGGCGATGCTGGTGCTGTGCGGGGCTGCTCGTCCCGCGGCCTCCGGGGCTGAAGGTGCGGAGCAGAGAGAAAAGCCCCGTGCGGGGCGGAAGGAGGAGTGAGGGAGGAGGCAGCAGCTCCGTGGGCTGATGGCCTTGAGCAGCGGCTGAGCGAAGGTGGTTGTGGCCTCTGGGTTTCCCGACGCCTTTTGCTATAGTTATGCACCTTTCTTAAACGTTCTTGGAAGTGACAATTCGTGGCCTAAAGCCATGTAAAAACGTCCTGGAAACTTTTGGCTAAGGGGCGGTTGCGGTTTCAGGTGAAGGAAGACTTGCTTTTGGAGTCACCACGACTAGTTTAAAATTACCCGGAGTAACAATATGAGAATAAACTTTACATAAATAAATAAGTAAACTTCACATAAAAAAAAAGCTAACCGGAAATCCATTACCCTGGCTTTATGTCTTAAAAGTTGTGTCAGTCAAAACAAATAGGAGTACATTGTTGGTTAGTGGTCTTTTTATGTGTTTAATGTGTAAGCGGCGTTGAAAAGTGACTTACTGTGGCTCGTGTCCTAAAAGTTTAGTTGTTAAGGGATTCTCGGATGTTTCCTTTAGGATGGAGAGGTGAACACTGAATCGAGTCCTTTAGGTCCAAACTTGCAGCTTTCCCTTTTCCTTGCCACAGTCGGTTTGATTCTAGCTTATATATCTCCATCTACTGGTGGGAAATAAGTCCTTGCAGCGCTCGCGGATTCGTGTTAGGCAGCTGTGCACTCTGTGGAGATCTACACATGCTTATAGTTTCTTGATGCTACAGAAAGGATGGCTTTTCCTTTATGAAAAGGAAAGCATACATTTCCTGCAGGAATTGAAGTAACATAAGTGTGGAGTGTCTGCTGCTTTCAGTAGTTCATTCAGCTGAATTATATTCCTCTCCAAAAAATGTGCCAGTTATCAGTATTAAACAGTATTAAATGGCATAGATGAAATGATTTTTGACTTGTGAAGTTGCCTGTTGTATATTTTTACTTATACGTATGTATTTTCATTTTTAAATTTAATTTTGCAAAAACAGGTGCAGCCATGCAAGAAAGCATATGTTTTGCTTCGTCAGGAGATGACGTTAAAATATGGGATTCCTCATCTCTAACTGTGGTGGAGCAGTTCAACCCGCATACGCCTACACATCCAGTCAGCTCACTGTGTTGGGCCAACAATAGTATCCTTTACGGTTTCAGCCATAGCTTTGTGGATGTTCTGCAAAACTTCAGTCAATTTGGTTGTTTGTTTGTTTGGGTTTTTTATTTTTTTTAATTAATGTGTCTGTAAATCACAGGTCTGATGCAGTTGGTTAAAAAGCATAAAAAGATTGGTATATGTCATGAAGAAAATGTGGTTCAGGTGTTTTACAAAATAAATTCATGCTGCTAAAAGCTTCTGAAAAAGTTTCCCTTCCTTCAGGAGGCTAACACTTTTAATGATGATGATGTGCTTGTATCAGCTACCAACTGTAAAGCTTACTCATTTGTTTCTTCAACAGTCGATTACAGTATTCACTTTCAAGGCACTGCTTAATTTACTGACAAGGTTGAACAAAGCAATTGCTAGTGTTGTCAAATTCTATGCATAATATAGAGAGCAAGAGAGTAATGAAAGATTTTTGTTTGGGTATTTTTTTTCCTTGAACAGCTTCTCATTGTTTCTGATAGACTCTGCTAGTGTACTCTTACCTCTTACTCTGCAGATGGTGGTTCTCCCTGCACTGTTTGTAGAAGGAAGCATAAATGTGTTGGATGTGTAGGGAAACATCCATAGGATGGTGGTGATATATGCATGAAAATGGCTGTGGCCCATTCAGACCTTCCACTGGTGTTTGGGCAGCCTATTACAGGGTGCTGATGTGCCAAGTGTTCGGTGAATATGTGGGAAATTCTATGAAACAGTGCTCTGTCAGCTGCACAGCTTGTATGGCTGCCACGGGAAAAGGCAGCGATCTCTGATCTTGATGTAAAAGGACAGGATGCTGGCACGTAACAATTAAGTCCTGCAAGTTCTGAATGTCTGTCCTCTCAGTATGCAAATCGGTGGATCTATGAGGAAAAAGTTGAAACAGTTGGAGCACAAATGAGTGTTTTAGCTATAGAACTTGCAGGGGACTTGAAGCGTAGGTATAATACTATATGTGAGGGAGGCAAATTAGCAAATGTTCACCGTAGTCTAGAAACTATGGTGAAGTAGTTTAATGTTTGTCATGAACAGGACTTCTTTCAATCCATAGTCTAACAGCAACAGACATTCCTTTGAACTCTAGTGATAAATGAGGCTCTTACTTGGGAGTGGTGGGGAAGGAAAATTGTAGACTGAATAAGATGCCTTAGTGGTAAAGAGCTCTTAAATAATATCTGCCAGATATTTATTCTCTGCAAAAGAAATTGTTTTGCCTCGTGTTGGGAACTAAGGGCTGTAGTTAATGCAAGAGCTTCTTAATGAAAGCTTGGAAAATAGCCTTATGTTTCTATTTCTAGGTCCCTTGAAGGTACGGTACTTTAGACCGTTTAGCCAATCTGTCTTCTGTTCAGTAAAGGAAACTTATGGTTGCTTTTATTAATCACCAGAGTAATGCAATTACGGTCCATAACTTGTGACAAAGATAAATACCTGGCCACTGCTTCTGCTGCTGGTGATAAAATAGTTGTTTCAAGCTGTAAAAGCAAACCAGTTCCACTCTTTGAAATAGCTGAAGGAGTAAGTATGAGTAATTCTGTTCCCATTCCCCACCCCCTTCCCCATGTCATCCTCTGTACTGTTTATATCACGTCTGTTGGGATCAATTTAATTTTAGTATTGTTAGAGTTATGACATGTATGTAACAACATTTTCTCGTACTTAGTTAAATGCATATAAAGAGTCAGGGGAATAGTCCTTCTAAAATAGTTCTACCAGTAAGAAGATACAAATGTGGTTATACTAGCAACTGATGCTGATGGCTTTCTGCTGGGGGAGTCTCAGTGGGACCGCCTGAGGCAGTCAGTGGTTCAAACTTGATCTAATGTGTAGGTGACAGAACAGAGATGGAGTTTGAACTTCATTTTCCAGCTTGAATTGTCAGTATTATGCATCCCTGTGAACTGTACATTGAAAAACATAAGAGTCTATATAAAGGTTGTTCTTGCAGTGTATGTGTGCTGTCTCCTGGGAATACATGAAATAGGAGAACTTCTGTTAGGTTTATTGGGTTGGGGTTTTTTCCTGTTAAATGGAAGCATGACACTATAAACTCTTCAGAAAGCTGGACTTGGTTTTAGAAGCTCTCTTGATATAGTTACTTGAATGACCTGTTATTGTTTTAAACCATTCTGATTACTCTTCTTGGGTAGCTATTGTAATGCCAATTTGAACTGGAAATTTTCTGAAAAGGTGGTCAACCTGGGCTTTTAGGTTGCCAAAGCAAACATTTTCAAAGGTGGAGTGTTTGTCCTGGAAATTTCACTAAATCTGATCTGTAATTCATGCAATTACTTCCAGTTTTACCATGTCAATAAATAGATGAACTTGTTTTTCCTTAATTCAAATCTTGGGAACTTAAAAGGGAATTTCCAACATGATAGAACTGAATAATAATTTGTCCTTGGTGTAGGTCTATCATTAAGATTGACATTTTTTTCAAAAGCTGGTACTTCAGTGATTATTTTAAAAAGAATCACTTTATCAAATTATGAGGTTTGCTGCTATAATATTCTTTGTAATGTTTAGGGAATGTGAAGTACATGACTTAGACAACTTTTTGATTTTCTTCTAAGGATTTTTTTCCTAAACTTATAATTTTCTTTTTAAAACTCAGTACCTGAATAGAAGCCTATAGCTACACTTTAAGGAGCTATAATTTAAAACGAAAATGCATATGGAAGGAAAAGATGCTAAAGAAAAATTGAAATGGAATTAAAATGAATGAAAAGTGAGCTTTTGAGAGTTTATTAATTCATTTGTTTATATCTTAAAGTATTTTAAACACATGTTGAAATTGGACTGGATTTTAAATGCCTTTTGATGGGAACTGACTGTAGTGTACCAATCGTTCCATTGGTCGGTGGGACTATTTGTGTTGAGGAAGATGAAAACACAAATCCATATGCTTTTAAGTAGATTTTAATAAATCTCCTTATTATCTTTTAACATACATTTTTTTCCCTTCTCCCTCAGGCGAAACAAACATGTGTGAGTTTGAACTCTAACTCTTCATATATTGTGAGTGGAGGCCTTGATAACACAGTTAATATCTGGAATCTGAAATCCAGAAAGGTTTACCGTAGCCTTAAGGTAAGTTTGGCTGAGGAAGAACTCTAGCTTTTGTGACTACCAGGTTTTGCTGCCAACTGTATAGAAAAAAAGATACACTTTTTCTAAGTCACATAGCTGTAGGATTAAGTTCATATATAGGGGCTGGCAGACATACATGTCGTGTTCAAATTTGTGTTCTTTATTTGCTTTATTAACTTGATTTTTGAGAGCACAATTCTATTACAATATATATTTAAATTTGCAGAATAGGCTTCCTATTTTGCAAATTTGTATCAATATTGTCTGATGGGGATTTTTTTCCGAAGGAGCATTTCAGTTAACTGCTGTTTCTAATATGTCAAACCAGAATACACTTCTGTATTTGTAGAATACTGTAGTAGAAATACTGTTGTGCAAAACTAGGACATGGTTGTCTTCTGACTAATCCAGTATGAATTCTATAAAACCTGGTTATGATGCATAAAACTTAGGGTGGTCTAGTATATTTCTAGTTGAAGATTTGCCCTCTTTTAGGACCACTGTTAAAGAGGCTATAAAACTTTAGCTTTGATTTATTCCTTGCTCTTGGACTTTTAAAATTACAATTTGAAACAAAACTACTAAGCAGCTAACACAATACTTTAAATATCTTTTTCTCCTTTTGGGGCTAGAAGTACTTGAATGTCTTCCCCTATATATTTAGTAAACACAGTATCATCATTGCAAATGACTATACTGAAAACCTATTTGGTAAATATGTGTGTTAATGCTAAAAGTGACAGAAGGGAAAGCTGCCAATAGTACATCAGATTAACAGAAAGTGTGTTCAAATATCACTGGTTTTTGGAAGACTTACTTTTAAAATAACATTGGTGACACCTGTGGTAGATATCTATGGCTGTCTTACTAAAATAGGTATATAATTACAGCATCATCTTTATTAATTTATTAAAACAATCTTCTGAAAATGGTCAGGCAGTGGTTAACGTATACTGGCTGATCCTCAGAACTTTCTGCTGCTGTTTTCTGAGATACTATATAACTCTTAAATAATCTTTTAAAATGTTACAGGTGGTCAGAAAAAAAACATCAAGCTGAAGTTTTTCTGCAAAAGCACTGATTAGGAAGGAATATGGTTATCCTGAATGTCTTTAAGCCTCTCCCTCTAACCTCCCTTCCCCACAGGATCACAAAGATGAAGTTACATGTATTGCCTATAATTGGAATGATAGCTACATTGCTTCTGGATCTTTGAGTGGTGAAATTATCCTACACAGTGTCGCCACCAATTTATCAAGTACTCCCTTTGGCCATGGCAGCCGTCAGGTAGGCTATCTGTATTAAGTTCCTTTCATGTATGAAGCTTTAATTCACAGTGTTTAGAGATTGAAGGTACATATCAGGATCTTTTTGTTTTTGTTAATCTGTTTTCCTTTTAACTTTTAAGAGTGTACTCAAGGAAAGGGGAAAAAAAAGACCATTTTATGTATTCTAGTCTTCACTGATAGATACGAATTTTGTTTTTTGATGTTACCCAAGTACCTTTACTTATATACAGCTTACAGCAAAGTTTACTGGTTCCTCAAGAGCAAACTTCTACACATCTTAGAACTGAACAAAACCAAGTTGGCTTTACAAAACAAAAGTAGGCTTTCAATGTATGTTGTTGCAAAGAACAAAGACCACGTAGCCTGGGTTCTTACTTACCCAAAGCAATCACATTTACAGCTGAACATCTGTACAGTAGGAGTAAATATAAGCTTGCATTTGGATATAATTATATTTAATCTGGAGATTAAAATTGCACAGCTGCTCAATGAGAAAAGTGATAAGATTTTTTTATTGGCTACTTAGGTGTTTAGGTAAGATTTTTTTGATAACTGGTTTGAAGGACAAGTGTGGAAAAGACAAACACAAGTCGTGTCTACTACTTAAGGACCTTGGTAGGGTTTTCCGTTGCAATTCCTTTTTGCAGACCCAAAGGATCTTGGAGAATTAGTGGCTATCATTAGGGGAATTCCCTTGATATAAGACCATCTGCAGTAGTAAATGAGCTGTGTTGTACCATGAGGAGTTCCAGTGTGTGTTCTTAGTGTGAATGTTGTCTTAGGCAGACCCAAGTGTTTCTTTTCTAGGCTTTTTTTTTTTTTAATGTTTTACCGAGTCATTTTTATAGAGGAAGGAGCTGCCTAGGGGATGTAGAACTCTTGCTCCTAAACCTGACCTTTAGTGTTGCAAGGAATACCAAAGTTGTAACATACTCATTTTCTGTTACTGCAACAGCTTTTTCAGTCCTAGTTTGAAGATGTAGTGTGAAGTTATTTTTTTTTTTCCCATCTAGCATGAACAATGTAACTTGATGAAGAATCTCTTACAACTTTATAGCATTCTTGGAATTGTGGTGTACTTTCTTTTGAAAAATCTTCATTAAATTCAACTGTCTCTGCTTTTAGGTACTACAGTGTCTTTGATCCATCATCATAGTCCTGTACTTATATTGAAGCAAAATTATACTTCATACTTGGTTTAATCCTAAAATTCCATCTGTATAGCAAGATCATTTTTCTAATTTGATTGTTATGATCTTACAAAAACCATGGATGTGAGGTGGGAGATGTGGGGATATCCATGGCTGGATTACACAGCTGTGGTGGATATCCAGAATGGGGACTATGTTGCTATTTAAGCGAAAAGTGAAAAAATTCTTAGGAGGTTGATTTGCATCAACCTGTTTGATATATTAAACTCTTTCCACCAAAAAGTGATTAGGAATAAGTGATGCAGTGAATAGCTATTTTGGCAGATGAAATCGAGGCCTACTGCAAAGCTGAGTGACCTTTAAGATGGATAAAGATACTTGGAGTGTTAAATCAAAGTAATTGCAAGCACAGAGCTACTATTCACTTTCTAAAGGATCTGTAATGTTTTGCAAGGGGAGTGTGTGTGTGTGTGCAGTTATTTGATTGAAGCCTTAATTTAAAATGGAATCGAGTTATAATTGTGTAATGAGATGGCTACTTGGAGGTCCTAGTTTATCAGCTTGTCTTATATCCTAAAAATAACCCTTGCTCTGACGTGCAGAAATAGCTTTATTTTTGGTCTTGGTACTTGTAGAGAATGCAGAATTAATTGTGCAGTGAAGCAAATATCTCCAGACTTGTGCAGTTCTGTTTAATTTAAAAAGCCTTTACTTGATTTATATAGTTCAAGGGCCCGGTTTTAAGAGTAAGCTGACACTAGCTGTCTGGCTTAGTAAGGGTCACTACTCCCTAGTAACTTTTTTACAATTGGGGAATGTGAGGTCAGGCTAACCTTAAAAAAATTCAGCTTGTGTCTGTTTGATTCAGCATGAGAGAATGTAGTTTCTTTGCCAGTTAATTTCTCATATTGTATAGACTCTGCAAGTAGTAGAATAGCCTGAGGTTTCAGTGCTTTCTGTGAGTTGAAACAATTTTATTTTCATATGAGTTTGGCCTATAATCTATTAATTGATTTTGATTTAGAAACACCTTTTTGCTTTATTAAAGTTGAGTTCTTGCACAGAGTTGTTTGCACATTCTGTAATTTGTCTTTGCTGTTGGCATTCATTTAGGCTACCAGATTCTTATCTGCTTGCTGTTGTGAGGTTGAGTTAAGGTTTGTTTCGAAACATAATGTTTGTTCAAGTCTTCAGTGCCTGGTACTATTCTCCTAGCAACAGGATTTAGTTTAGTTGTTTGAACAGCTGGCTGATTTGTAAAGAGGTATGATGAGTTCTGGTCACTCCATAGAGTGAAATAGCTTTAAAAGCTGAGGACTATCAGCTGTGTTTACATCCACCTTCTCGCTTAAAGGCTCACTAAGGTATAAAGGAGATTAAGAAACTGTACTATCTTTAAGGTAATCAGTGATGCTAGACTACTTTGGGTTTAGTTTTGGGCTTTTCATTTGTTTTCCATTGGTGAAAAACCCAAAGTTTAACTAGTCCTTCTTAGCAGTGGACCAGCCATTTTCTGAAGTGCACTGTTCCCTGTTTGTCTGTCTTACTGTGAAGCTTAAAGAGAAAATGGACTTTTATTTTCTCCAGAAAATCTACTCCAATCACCAAAAAGGCAAAAAGAGTGGCTTTTTGTGCTACATTGACTGATAAAACATTCTAAAGAGGATTTAATGTTCTCTCTGTGAGTCCACTACCTTGCACTAAAGGTGTATCCAGTAGTTCTGTGTGTGCAGAATTTCCAGAGATCATCAGGAGCTGGACTTATGAAGCAAGTTTCACTACATTGTAGTATTTGCTGCTTTATTTTATGTTTGTTTGTTTTGGGGGGGTTGTTTTTTTGTTTGGGTTGTTTTTTGTGATTTGTTTGTTTGGTTTGGGTTTTTTTGGTTGTTATTTTTTGGGGTTTTTTTCGATGTCAACAGGTTAGTTTCATAACATGACTCTTTCCATATAATTGTGCCATTCCTAACAATATTGAAATTATTGTAACATTAGGGACTAAAATAATTAGAAAACAGATGACCCTTTCCCACTTCTCTCGAGACATTTACTTAAGCATATTTGAGTATCACCTAGTGAACAGCTATGTGGACTTAAAATAAAACAAGTATTTTAAATGTCCCCCGAGGTCCAATTACAGATAAGATCCTTACTCTTGCCTAGTCATTTTTCTCCCAGTGAAACATGTTCCATACCTCTGCCATTTGATTCCATGGATGAAACTGTAATCTGTAAACATTCTCAGGCTTCTTTTCAGAAAAGTACCGATGTTTAACTTGTCTCCCACATCCATAGCTATTTTTTTAATTATTTTTTTTCTCCTTTTTTTCTTGTAACTAGTAAACTTTTCAGTTAAACCATATGGGTTGTGTGCCCTTTTTAGGCTTGGGATTCCTGTTGCTGGCAGTACAAAAGCCAAGCAACTGTATTGGGGCTGTCTTCGGCTCGGCTGAGATGGAGTACATACTGTTCAAAATCCCAAGTGACAGAACTTGTTTCTAAACATATATCGAGAAAAGGGAGAGGAGATAAGTGAAGTTCAGCTTCTTTGAAGGGAAGAACTTGGCTACAAGTGTGCTAAAGCTCTCTGTGACTTCATAATGCCAGGCAAAAATCAACATTTTTTTAAATACTATTTGATGAAGACTGTGACTATGTCTTAGTTTCTTGTCACTAAGACAGAAGCATAAAGTTTAAGAAATAAGATAAAGAAGTACGTATTGAAATTAAAAATAAATTATAGAATCTAATCTAGAATAATATGTGTGACAGCTCAAAAAGTGTGTACAGAACTAGGATTGGCAGAGATACAGAGGGGCACAAAGAGGAAAGAAGCCTGGTAAAGAGAAAGGAAAGGAACTGAACAAAATAGACTTTTCTTAGCAGATAGTATAAAAGGATGCACAGTTAAACAATAATGCTAAATCAGTGACATAAAAGGTAACATTTTCTCTGTGAGCACACAGTTGATCATGATGACTTTTGATTTTTTAGCATCCTCTGGCAATATGTGTAATCAAAGGGAGAAGGTTGGAAAAGTGACTTGAGGATTACAGCAAAAGGAATACTATAAAGAAGATGAGTTTTGGATTTACCTAATTGGAAGAGACTTAAGACTAGCATTAGATTATCCTGGATCTGTCTCCTGTGGTGCGTGGGGAGGGGGTCTCTTCTGCCTTTCGCAGAACTTCAGTATTGATCACTTCCATGTGTATGCTGTAGGAGTAAATAGCTCAAATGTCTGATCAGGTGGAATAGTTCAGCTCCTCCTGCAATAGGAAGTCTCCTTGCCTTGCATTACTGGGTTACAAAAAATAAGATGCTGTTCTGCGTGCTTGTCAGCTTTGATAGTGCCTGTATTTGTGTTTTCACTCTAGTGAACTCTGGATAGCTTGTTGGGTTTTTGTTTGATTTGTTACAAAATTCATGTAGAGGTGAGTCAATATTTCTAAGATAAAAACAGACTACTACTTCATGAAGCCTATTCTCATTTTAAACTACAGTTTCTAATTTGCTCTTTGATTATGGATGGAGTGGAAAATGTGTCTAAGATTTACTGTAAGTGATATAGTTTGGCCACTTGCATCTTAATACTTGACTCCCATATGAGGGTTGGTCTGTGTGCTGTTTCTAACTGTGCTAAGCTTGAAACTCTATTTTTTTTTCACCTAGGTGTTTCTCAGAAACTATATTTTTAAAAAACACAAACCTTCAAATTAAGTGACTCACTTCTGGAAAGAGAAATGTTTTGGTTTTGTCTTGTCAAGCAGCCTTTCAGAAATGAGGTTCTTTTATGCCTCCGGATGTCTGGGCAGGAATTTGAAACTTAGACAGGTAGCATACTTGTCAGGGATGCCAAATGATGCATTCGGCTGTCTCATAAAAGTGTGCACAGATTTAAGTGCCTCCATTCCTTGAATCTAACCTAGCAATTGCATTGTTGCAAGAGAAGTTTGTTGCTAACCTAATTCAGGGAAAGTGAGGAGTGAATAGGAGCTTTCCCACACCTCACACTTCCTTCATGGGCAACCTGAAATTAAACTGTGAAACTGCTCTGAGGAAGCACTGTGACTTCAATGAGAAGTGGGAAATGGAGGTAAAAGGGGGCAGGAGAACTCACCTTGGTCCTCTGAGATTAGAAGGAAAAAAATGAGAAAAGGAAACGGGAGACTTGGTAGGATAGCAGGGGAGGTTTGAGGAGAGCTAGAAGGGAGTAATCTTGGTGGGCAGGAGGACAGAGGAGGGAGAAAATGGAACATAAGCAGATTCCTTACTGCCCTAGTATTTGGAAGCAAGAAACCTGAGGGACAGTAGTGTTTCCCATGTAGATCATGTACATAATTGAAGCTGTTATTCCTGAGTCTCTCAATATTTCTTTTTAAAAGGTAAATAAACTGAAAAATGATGAAAAAAAAGTCTCTGTTGTGTCCAATACAGAACCACATTAATTATAAAGTCATCTGTCCTGTTTGAATACACAGTTGAGCGTGCCACTTCTTTATGGAGCAATTAGGCTTCCAGTGAGACATGTAATAGAAGTGCTAGAAATTACGTTGGAGGCATATTAATCAATAAATATCCCCATTAAAATTAAGTTTTAGAGAGCAATAGGATAAAATGCAGTACAGTGCATTGCATTATGAATTATACTAGAATAATAGCCTTTTCAGAGCATTTTCAGACAAATATAACAGCACTCCATCTGTCTGGACTTGAGCAAAGCACTTGATTCAGTCCCTTGTGAGAAAATCTTAGAGATGATGGAGGTTTAGGAAAGAATTGAGGATGTGTAAGAATCATAAAATGGTTTGACCTTTTAAAGTCCATCTAGTCCCCCCCCCCTGCAATAAGCAGGGACATCTTTAACATAATCAGCTTGCTCAGAGCCCCATCCAACCCTTGAATGTTTCCAGGCATGGGGCATCTACCACCTCTCTGGTCAACCTGTACCAGTGTTTCACCACCTTCACTGTAAAATATTTCTTCCCTATCTCATCTGAATCTGTGCACTTACAGTTTAAAACCTTTACCCCTTGTCTTGTCACAACAGGCCCTGCTAAAAAGACCATTCCTGCCTTTCTTATCAGTCCCCTTTAAGTATTGAAAGGCTGCAATAAGGTCTCCCTGGAACCTTCTCTTCTCTGGGCTGAACCCCACCTGTCTCATTCATCTCTTCATGGGAGAGATGTTCCAGTCCTCTGATGGTTTTTGTGGCCCTCCTCTGGACCTGTTACAACAGGTCTGTGTCCTTCTTGTTATGAGGGCTCCAGAGCTGGATACAGTACTCCAGGTGAGGTACCAGAGTGGAGTAGAGGGGCGGAATCGCCTCCCTCGACGTGGTGGCCACACTTTTTTTGATGCAGCCCAGGGTACAGCTGTCCTTCTGGGCTGAGAGTGCACACTGTCGGCTCATATCCAGCTTTCCATCCACCAGTACCCCCAAGTCCTTCTCCCCAGGGCTGCTCTCAATCACATCATCCTCCAGCCTGCATTGATACCCAAGAAACTGGCTGTAGGAAAGATGACAGTAGATAATCCTGAAAGAACAGTGTTTCTTTGGGTTATCCAACAGTTAATATTGTTTAATATTTTCAGTAGTGGTTATCAGAAGTAGAGCTATGATGAGGCACAACTGGAAAGTGTTGCCCATAAGCAAGAGAAGATTGTGACTATCTAAAAATGATTGTAATAATAGACATGAGAAAGCTATGAAAGTATAGAAATGAAGATACCAGGTTTAGGTCACAACTGAGGCTTTTTTTATTAGACTAGGAATTCAAAAATCATGAGAGAAAAAAGGATATAGGCCTCTTGATCACGAAATGGCTGTGACCAACCAAAACAGACTGGGTCACAAAAGGAGCAAATGCAGTCAAGGATACGTCGGGATGTTGTAAGGCAGCAGCAGATTTTAATCTTTTTTTTTTTTATGATAAAAGATTTTGGTTGTCCATATTCAGGAAAGATTTAAACTGGCGCAGTTACAAAGAGTCTGTCGTGGTACTGAAAAAACAGTCTTGGGAGACTGAGTCTCACTGTTTATAGCAAAATAAGCCTAGAAGAAGGTGAAGGGACTATTAAAACAGGGAAAAGCAGGACTGGGAGTTAGGAAACAAGTGTTAAGGGCATTATTGTTACAGGAGTGAATTAGTGCAAATGGGTCATAAATGAAATTCATCTGGAAATGGAGTATTGTAATTTAGTATTAGAGCAATGAAGTTCTGAAACAATATAGTGGAAGGGAATGAAGTTTAACATTCTTGGCGGGAGACAAATCAGTGAAACAATGTAGCTTTTCAGTCCTTTAATTTTAGATGTGTTTGGGGTTTTTTTGGTTATGAATTTTATTTTTTTTTTGATTGTTGTGTGTATGATGACATGATAACTTCTAGAAAAAGTTTCTTGATTTTTCAGCAGGTTTCTCCCCCCCCCCCCATGTTGCTGATCAGCTCATATGATACCCCATATTGCTACGTAAGAAAAATCTGCCCCTTGACAGCAAAAATGGCATTGTACTGTGAAATGAACATTGCTTTCTCTACATTTTCTTTTGTAGTGGCTAGCTTTTGCAAAGTACTTTAACTTACTGTAACATCTGTATTCCTAATGTGGTGTTGTGTTTATAAAACAGTTTAATACGATGTTTAATAGTGGAATTACAATTCATTTTTTATGTCTGTTTTACAGCCTATTCGACACTTGAAATACTCATCCTTTAAGAAATCCTTGCTGGGCAGTGTGTCTGACAGTGGAAATGTGACTCTCTGGGATGTAAATAGCCAGAACCCATATCATAATTTTGAAAATACTCATAAAGCACCAGCTTCAGAAATCTGCTTTTCTCCAGTCAATAAGCTGCTGCTTGTCACTGTAGGTTTGGATAAAAGAATTATTCTCTATGACACTTCTAGTAAAAAGTGAGTATATTAAAGACCTGTGATGCTCATTTGTTTTTTATAAACTGAAAAGGCACACCTAACTGCGACATGAAAGATTTCAACTGGGACCACATTCAGAGTGGTAGAAGTGGTTGGTACATTGCTGCTGGAGAACCTGTCCCATAGTCCATTTTGCTTTTATTTAAAAACCAACCAAGCAAAAAAGCCCAAAACAACCAAAAAAAATCTGAGGCATGTGGGAACTAACTGGGAAAGGCTGCTTATTCACAGCATCTTGGGTGCTTGTGTAAGGTCTTTTCCTGTTGATGCAGAGCAGTTAGCTTCTGTGAGCTTCTGTAACCTGCAGCCACCTGAGCTTAGCTTGCCTGCTTTTCTAATTCAAGATGCAAGATGTAACTGCGGTGCAGAGAGTTGCTGAGACAGTGAGTCTTAAATATGGGAGAGTATTGGTTGAAAAAGCAGGAAGTGTGGGGCGTAGGTGATGGGGCTGTGTAGTAAGAGGGGAGGATGGCACGTGTTTCCATGGGACTTCGGTTCTAGTGTGGGTTTTGCTTTTGCTCCAGCTGAATAAAAGCAGGAGTCTGGCTCTGGTTTGGAGGGATGTAGTAAAAGGATGCAAACTAGGACCTAAAGTTCTTCCTAGAGTTGTGGGAAGGCTATAACTGATAGGCTTGGGAAGCTAGTGGAAGTATGTAGTATGATTACTGGTGGAAATTATGATACCAGTAAATAATGCTGGTGCCAGAACTGCTGTTGTGAATGCAATTTGATCCTTTCCTGCTGAAATCTTTTGGGATATATGCAGTCTTTAATTTGTTGACCATGAACACTTAGTATAAGCCTAATCCACTCTTTTGTACAATATTTCTCTGAATTTACTTGGCACCGGAGAAGTGGAACTACTGACTTGTATCAGAATTATTAGAGCTTTTAGATATATAATTTTTTTGGTTTTTTTTTTTAAGATGCTCTGTTTTGAACTAACTTTTGAACTCTAAAAGCTTCTTTATCATGTCCTTTCTCCTGTTTGAAGGTTACTGACAACAATAGTATCTGATTTTCCTCTGACAACAGTAGACTTCATGCCTGATGGTACTACTTTGGCTATAGGATGTTCCCGGGGAAAAATCTGCCAGTACGACCTGAGGCAACTGACCTCACCAGTGAAAACTGTTATTGCCCACAAAGGCTGTGTGAAATGCATACGTCTTCAGTTCAGTAGCACTTTTTCCAAGGTGACAAAATTTTCCTTTTTATTGCTCAATATGCAGATTAATGAAAGCAAAGCATAAGTTTAAGTTCTAAAAAATGTTAACATTCAATTTCTAAGCATTATAGCTGTCAAGAGAAGTGGTTCGTACCGACACAGAAATTATAAACTGCCAGTCTTAAGTGATGTTGTAGGGGATTTTAATGTGGAATTCCCCTGGCTCCTAGCCTCAGCGTAGAAATGAGTGAAACTTGAGTCTTAAATTTCCTGGTGTGAATATGCTGCTATTGCAGATCACTTTGTTGCCTGTTAGATTTGTTTGTAGGCAGTAGCAGAAGAGTCTGTAATGGCCTTTCCATTTAAGGGGAAGACATACAGCTGCTGTCTTGGAATGGTCTTATATATGGTGTTTTGCAGGCACATATAAATGGTGGAGAAGTTGATTAAATAATAGGGAAGGCTTAAGAGGTTCTCCCAAGACTTAATTTGACTCTACTACGTCCAGAAACCCCACACATCCATTTGGTGAAGATGGAAAGAACCTTCAAAGTGGGTTCTTTACCACTCTGAGACTTCCCTCCTCTTCTAGCACACTTGGTGCCACTGGTTGTCTATTCCTTTACAATTTGGAGTCCCTAGTAATGTAATTTCCTATTTTCCCTATGCCTAGGATCAAAATTGGCTTGTTCCAGGTCACTTCATTGTTACTGTAAGTTCTGTTGCTATTTTGCAGGTCCACACAGTAATTATATAATACAGGTGTTTCTCATCATCTTTGAAGTTGCATTAAGATACTTTTTTTTCATACTTGTAAAGGCATATCTCCTAGGCAACCTTTGCAACTTGAACATGATTTTTTTTAGTATTTTGAAACATAAAGAGTATTGCCTTGTATTTTTACATTAAGCTAAAGGAATAATAACTTCTCTTAATTCTGTTTTTTTTTTTTTTTTTTAAGTCTAACATTACAGGTTCTTCAAATAAACCTGTATCCAAAAGAGTAGAAGTCAAAGCTGGTAGCAATCTTGGAGGAATTCAAAATACTGGCATCAAAAACATTGCCTCTCAAGCATCAGTGACATTACAGAATGAGAATAAGAGAGATGTTCTCGAGGAGGAAACAGGTAGTGCCTTCTTCCTACTCTTCTATATTATGCTAAATATGATTATAAGATGGAAGGAATACTTCATGCCTTGACCATTACATAGTAAAAATTTCCATGAGGAAAGGGCATTTGTTCAGAACTGTGTGTGGGCATGCACATCTGCACCTTCTTTTCCCTCCCCTACTGTATGAGATGTAATGAAGAGATGAATGTAAACTAAGTGATTGTGGGAAGTGAATTGCGTCCTACTACACGCTTTAGATGCGCGAAGTCTAGAATTGTAGACTTGAGGTAAAGTTATGTATTTAAACTTTAAAGGAGAAAACTATGGTGCTATTGTGGAACTATCTCATGCATTCTGACGTCCTGTAGATTATGCTTATGTATGTATTTTCTGATGCAGTGTCTGTATGGAGTGTGGAGCTAGTGGTTTATAATTCTGTTAATAAATGGAAGTAAAAGATCTCCTTTGAAAAAAACCAAAACCAAACCCAAACAAAAGCCATGGAAAAAACATACCTAGTTAAAACTGGAAGTGAAAACTGAACTGTATTTTTATGTGAAGCATGATTCCAGTATCACGTGGTAGGAAAGATGTTAAATATAGTTGCCAAGTATGATTAGTTGTATAACTGTACTTGCTAATTTCAGAAGCATAAATAGCAAGTTTTTTTATAACAATCCTAAGTATTATTTGAAAATTCTGTCACTGTGACATGTACCCTTAATTTAATTTAATAAAGAGAAAATGTGGTCAAATCAGCAACACTGTTAGTTTTGATTTTTGAAAAAAAAAAAGTCCTCAAGCAGTTTTAGTGCAACAGCACTTTAGCCCTCCCTTTTTAAGTAAGGAGAAATACATTTAGCAACAGTAACGAGGCAATAAGCCACTACAGTTCATAGAGATGTATATTAATGATCTCCCTTGGGTATGCAGTGAAGTATGAGGTGAAGTAGAATGCTTGCTATGTATGCAAGAAGTGTTGCTAATCAACATTACTGAATGGTGTGGAAAATTTTACTTCAGTTAAAATATAAGATGTACTATCTTTATTCGAAGATGTAAAGGGTAAACAGCCATTAAATGGGACCATGCATAAGAAATAAATGTTTTAAGAAAATAAAGACTTACCAAGTAAAACAAGTGTTTTTCATGAAACTCAGTAAAGACCTCTGTATACTTCAGAACATATGATCTTTAAAGCTAAAAATGGGAATGGATGAGAGACCACAAACTGCATTTGTTCTGTGGAAGCTCTTCTAGAGCCTGATTAAGGGGCTTAAAAAAAAAAGGAAAAATCTGTTCATACAGCTTATAAATGGTCTGGGGCTTTTTGTCACAGATATTTTAAAATGCAAAAGTATAAATGAAGTCAGAATGTGATGAAAAGTTTTGTATGTACTTTAAGATGGCCTCCCGTAAACTTCTATTTAATAGCTGTTCTCTGGTTTAGGCACTCACTACATTTAGATTACTGGGAATGGGTGAAATATGCAAAAGACATTTTGTGCTATTTTATATTATGCTTTTTTCCATGTGGGTCCTCTGTAGATTCTGGCATAGGTTGATACTTCTACTTTGACTCAGTATGCCAAGTATTTACTTAACAAGTACAATCCGATGTATTTGTCACAACTGACATGTCTGAAGGAGTGGAAAATGTTATATATAAACACATTTAAAAGTGAAATCTTAAACCTGACTCAAGTTCTTGTTTATGTAAATACTTGGATGTGATTGATTGTAGCCATCCACAGAGTCACGTTTGGATCACTTGAAGAAATAATCACACATAGAGAAGTAGTTACAGGTTTTATGAGCAGTGATTTGTTTCAGGTTTTTTGTTTTTGTTCTCTTTTTCTTTTTAATTCAAGTAGGTACAAATCAAAGCTTCTGTGCATACCAGTGGTTTATTTATAGGAGATTTATTTATGTAATGCACAGCACTAATGCTCTTTACCTAGATCTTAACTTCTACAAGCACTTCTAGAGTTAGGAGTTTAGTGAGGGCAGAATAGCAGCTGCTTACAGTGCTGGTCTGGTTCTCAAACATACTAAATTGTGAAAGCTTGGTTATCTTAGCAGCTGAATTACCTCATTGATGTGTTTTTCAACTGAAAACTATATTTTGAATAATTCCTGGTGTTTTTTTGGACTTGAGATATGCTTCCATTCTTCAGACAACTGTCTCTGCTACCATGCAAACTTGTTTTCCCTGGATTGGGTCAGGGATGGGGCCCGAGGTTGGAGTGGGGAAAGGTCTAGGAACAAGTTTGTTTTTTCTGCAACTGTAACCTCACTCTGATTTCCTAATATTAGAAATAATCAGAAAATATCCTAATCAGGTACGCTTTAATAATAGAGGTTTCATAGAATTTCCCTTTGAATGCTTAATGGTCTTAGTGAAACAGATCTCTCTTCTTGCAGAATAATTTTAAATATTGCTCATCTGCACGTGGTTACCTTCTTAGGATAAGGTGCATTTGCTAGTTTTCCTTTCACCTGATAAACCATAAATTTGCAGTATCCATCATGTAAATTTATCTGAAAATGAGTACGTCCTCCAGTTTGACAAATCTCATATTTAAAAAAAAAGGAAAAGAATTCCCCTGTATTGTACTTTTTGTTAATGAGTATCTTAGTTTCTAGTTACATTTACCTGCATTGACAGCTCAAATGAGGAAGTTAAAGTTGACACTATAACTGGAATCCACGGAAGGTTCTCAAGTGCTTGCTGGACTTGGCAGGCATCATGCTTGCTGTGAGATTGTTGAGGGATAATGTATGTTATTTTTGGAAAACAATTACTAACTGAATGTTACTGTCCTTCTAAGGCTTTCCCCACAGTTGCGGCTTGTATGTGGTTCCATCTAAAGAAACAGATCATGGGAAAAGTGCTGATTTAAATAATTTTGGTGATCTGCGTCGAAATAGTTTAGACTTGTTTTCTCCAGTCAGAGACGGTGAGTTGCTAATACTGAAACTTGTAAAGCATCATTCACCTGCATATAGCATAACACTTTGACATTTATGTTACTGACTGCTGTACCAACTTGGTATTTTAATTTGTCTTTGATTATGAACTTGATGCTATGATATGAATATTCATGTAGGTATCATTTAATAAACAATTTATCTGTGGTCTGATATTTTGCAGATATTATTGCAAGTAAAGTGAGTGAGGATCCTCAAGGAAAAGGAGATGGTAAACTTAACTTTCAGTATATTTTTCTTTGTTGGTGGTAGGCCTTTGGAGGCCTACACTAGTTCTTACATGCTAATTATATCCTACCATTGAAAATAAACAATGAAAGCAGACACAAAAACAAACTTTTTTGGAAATTTCTAACACATTGAAATGCAAAGATGCAACATGGTAGTGGGAAATCAAGAGTATAGTTCTAAAGTGATTTTGTTTTTCCTTCATGCAGTATACAGTTATTTATAGAGGCTTTTCATGCTTTCTTTTATAAGGACAGTGACAGCGTAAGTTGGTTTTAATTTTGTGGGGTGCATTTCTGGCTGTATATTTAATTTGTTTTATGTGAGTGTGTAGGTGTTCTAATTGCAGACTTGATTTTATATTTTGGGGGTTTTTTTTTTGGGTTTCATATTTTCATTTCAGGTCTGGAGTTTCAGCCCTATCTTATGGGTTTGGATTTTCTCCCACCGCTCACCACTGCCTTTCCAGTAAAAAAAACCCCAGTGGGCAGTAGTGCACAAGGGGTGCGGTGTAGCCCCTTACATGCACTTGTGGGATCTCCAATTAAAGAAGAGGAAGACTATCCAGAGACTGACACTAAGAAATTAAGTCTTGGAAAACAAGAACCTAAAGAAGTCTTAAAGCAGGTATCCTATACTAACTCTTATGAGTGATCTTTTTAGAATCTTGACAGAATACTACTATTTGAAGGAAAAATCCTTAATAGAATATCAGCTAATCTTATTTTGCAACTCTGTTCACACTATTGACACAAATCTGTAACAGGTTGTTCAGTTTGTCTGTTGGTCTCCAGCAATCAAAGATAAATGTATGTTTCTCTTAAATAAGCTTTGGTTAGAAAAGTTTATGTGAAATGAAACTGGGCTAGCCTGAGGAATATCTTGATTTTTCTAGTGAATCAGGAATTGTCATTTATTGTTTGCACCAGTATGATTGTTTGGTGTTTATTAGGTCAATTCCACCCTCTTCTTTCCATATTCTCCATCTCCCTCTTCTTCCTTCTTGAGGTACTTTTGATATACTTCATCTGAGACCATGGCTCCTTTTGTATTGCTTTTTGTAAAGTCTGAGTTTGCTAGGAATGATGTTTGTAGCTTCACAGGATGTTTGATGTGAAAATTAAGAGGCCCCTAACTTCTGCACTCGTTTTCATATGTGTGCACTTGTGGCGATTTTGAATATTTTAGCAATCAGTTTTTAAGATGTCTTGTTAGAAAATGAAAAGCAGATATTTGCGAGTAGTTTTCTAAAATGAAAAATGTTTGAAAGTGCATTCCCAAAAACTTAGTCTTCAGATGCTTTTAGATAATCATAAGTAGAGTTTACCTTCTTTTTATTTTTTTGTCAGCTTTCAAAATCAAGCTCATCAAGTGCAGAATCTGTAACTGTAAGTCCTCCACCATCATCCACTCCTGTAAAGGTTCCTGATGCAAATGAGAGACTAATGAAGAATATTCAGACCCATCCTGCATATGATCTACCAGTAAATGGTACTACCTCAAGTAAGTTGATGACTTGGTTGATTAGTTGATTTGACCCAGCTTTAGGTATTGTTGATTGTGAACTGATGTGACACCTGATAAAATGGCCTTATCATTAAAACAGGACCTCCAATCTTGATTCTTCTGTAAATTCAGTTAGTCCTCCTAGAACACACCTCTGAAAAGACTGTGCTAAATCCAAGATATTTTTTTTTATACTAGGTAATATTTGAGATAAAATATTGACAAACCTCAAGACAAATCTATTTACTTTTATTTTTACTTTCAAAGGTCCAAGGATAACATCACCTGTCAGTGCTGGAGTTGCCAGTCCATCGTCAGAAAAAATAGCAGAAGCCATTGGGAGTAGCAGACCAAATGCACCTCTGACATCAGTCCAAATGAACTTCATTCAGAACATGATACAAGAAACAATGGATGACTTCAGGTACTGGTATTGATGCAGGACATTTTTGTTTTCAATGACATGTTTTCTTAGTAAGATGTTTTAACATCTGCTTTAACAAATTTCAACTTGCATTAGAAAATGACGCCATTAATGGCCTTAGTCTTGGAAATCTAGTTATGAAACTTTATTTTTTTTATATAGCTCTGATGACTAATTAGACTGATATCTCTGACAGCTGTTAATGCATGACTTCCACGTATTTTCAGAATGAGTGTTTGAATAGTTCTGGATGGTAAACTTACCTGCATAATGAGGAGGTTCTTATTGCTTTCATGAAGCCTTCTGTTGATTTCTTTCCCTCCCTGCTCATCCCTTGTCCTGGCAGGAGAAATTTCTCTTAAAGCTGACATTGTGGAGAGTTTGATCTAGACAGTTGACTTAAACTGTCTTTGATTGTTGTTATCTTGGCATGTATAAGGTAAAATACTGCGTGTGTTTTTAATTGTGAGGCTTTACATTGAAATAATCTAACTAACCTAATAACCTAACTAACATTCCACATGTCATGAAAGAAGTAAGTAAAATTAGCATTAGTAAGTAAAAATAATTATGTTTGAAGGAGATGGAGCAATTGAGAAAGTTGTATCTAGGGGTTCACTTCCCAACCCATGCTTAAGATGAAGTAGGTCGACTAAGATGGAGGGGAAAAAGGATTGCCATGCAGGGGAGGTATTGCTGTCTTGATGGCCAAAAAGAATCCAAAACAAGCTGAGCAGGCCTATGTGCTATGGCTACAACAGAAAAATATACTGAATGTTATTAAATGTCTTTAAGTAAGAATATAGTATAGCAAAACTCCCTTGGGGTTTTTTTTGCAATAATCACACATCTGATGAAAACCTGTAACTTTCACATGACTTAAAATGCAGTCTATGGATTGCAGATTTTTTTTTTATATTTTTTTTTTCTTTAAAGTCTGTGTTCAAGCATCCCAGTGCTGGCAGGTGTGCCTCTCTGTCTTGTACTTATAGTCTTTGAGATCTGGAGCCTTGGAGATTGTTTCTCTTCAAACCTACACTTCCTGGAGTGTCTGGAAGGCTCTGCTGGCTCTTTTCCCAGTTGGAACTTGTGAACACATTCAAACTGAATGTAAAAGAGAGTTTGTAGTGAGGTCAGTAAGAGCAAAGGGAGCCATTGCAAGCTCCTCTTAGATATAAATAGCTTTCACCCTCAGGAATCTGAGGGAAGGATTTTTATCACTCTTGCCTGAAATCCATTCCTCTTCAAGTAATAGGGAAAAACAGGCATCTTAGAAAAGGACCAGGAGGAACATAAAACTCTTTTGGTTCCAGAAAAGCCACTTGTTTCTTGAACTTCCTGACTCTGGGAGATAACCTACATCTTTGGGTTTCTAAGTTGCCAGCTGGCATCTGTGCTTGATACACTCAAATACTGTTTTCTTCCAGTAGGAGTTCTGAAACACAGTAACCTGTGGAAATAGAAAGTGGAGAATATATTCCCTTTGGCTTTGCTCTGTTTTGGGAAAGGAGTATGAAATAAGATCTGTGCGTGTCTACTTAAGAAATGCCTTCCTTCTGAGGCTGTTGGTACCCGTAGCACAGTATTCTGTCTCAGGCAATGGTGCTGTGATGTGCTGTTCAGGAAGAGCATGTTTGCTTGCCTGCTTTTTTTGTGAGCCGTTTGCCTTGTTCTTCCTCAGTGTCTGAAACACTTGTATTAGTGTAGTGTTCAGAGGGTATTTCTAAGTTTGGTTTTTGTAGTGTAGAATAGTTGTCCCTGAATTGATAAATTTATACGTCAATTCATGGACAACGCTGCTGCCACTTCTTATGTAGATTAACCTGAAGCATTCTGTGGGTGTGAGGATAATGTATTATTTATCACAGTTGGTGGTTTGGGCCCTCTTACAAAAGAGTGTTGAAAGTGATGTACTGAAAAGCTGCATCTTGCGGTTACAGATAAATACTTTTCTCTGCAGTACTTGTGATCCGAGGGACTAAAAATCTGCTTTGAATTGTAAAAGGGAGAGAAGTTTAGAGCTTTCAAGTGAAAAAAACAATCTTGGTATTGCCACATATTTATATTTATAAACACAAAAAGATCGTAAGTCTTTGTACATGAAAAAAAAAAAAGGTGTTTGTGAAAGTCAGTGTCATAACGAAAGTATTCTAGAAAATGAGTGGTAGAGGAGCATGTTTCATGGCTTAAGGGTTTTTTGACTCGTGTTTCACAATGTCATGAAGGTGAGGAATTGTGGAGTTCTGGGTGCTGAAGACTGGAGAGAATTACTGCTTCCTTAAGTAAATCTAAGCATTGTTCTTTTGCAATTCTCCCCTCAGAGAAGCGTGCCATCGAGACATTGTGAATTTGCAACTGGAGATGATCAAGCAGTTCCATACGCAGTTGGTATGTACAAAGAACATGGTAGGAAATATATTCAGTTTTCATTTGTAGTAATACCAAGGCATGCTAACTTCTGCTCTCAAAACTGAAAATGTTTTGCTTATTAAGAGGAAGAAAGGGAGGATTGGATGTGAAAGAGGGGGAAACTATGAATTGGAATCTGCTAAGCTGTTTTATGCTTGATTAAATAAAGGGAACATATGCATTAGGTAGGTATCATGAATTTCATATTTCAGGAATT
This sequence comes from Todiramphus chloris collaris, assembly GCA_025345505.1. Lineage (NCBI taxonomy): Eukaryota > Metazoa > Chordata > Aves > Coraciiformes > Alcedinidae > Todiramphus > Todiramphus chloris. The sequence continues at coordinate 3,615,521 of JANVCC010000068.1, forward strand.
ATAAAAAGATAAAAGGTAAACAAATTCAACTGTCCTTTGGAAAGGACCGAGAGCTGGGGTAACAAGGAGATACATGGAATTCAAATCGAAAGTTTCACTTTACGGGTCCTATCTATATAGGACTGTCTTCCTTAACTTCACCCCATTATGAATCTTTGTTCTTTTGATCTGCATTAAAAAGACCTTTTCTCAGTACTGAACATTTTAATGGAACCTGCATTAGTAGATTCTCTTCCTGAAGAAGTGCAAAATATCCTTTTGATAAAATATTCACTAATGTATTAATGATCAAAATACTGTATGTCAGCATAAAAAAAAAAAAAAGAAAAAATTTACTTTTCTTATCAAAAGTTTTCAAAAATGTTATCTAGGTTATTTAATTTTCAAAAGGGATATGAAAATGGGTAGGACACAACTGGAATAATTAACTTTATAGCTACTGATTTGGACTCTTTCTTTTCTCTAGATTGAAATGCATGCTTTACTGGAAAGATATTCTGTAAATGAAAGCTTAGTAGCTGAAATTGAGAAACTACGAGAGGAAAACAAAAGACTGAAGACTCACTTCTGAAAGATTTACACTGCTAATTTTATTAGCGTGAACTCACTACAGGTGGTGTGTTTTTGAGAGATCATCCATCACTGAAGTATTGTATGAAGACCTGCTATTATGTTGAATGTGAGTCTTCTAAATACATGGTGTAAGATAGTATATGTAATTATAAACTTGGTAACAGATAAGCCCTGTATAAAGAACATTTGGATACTCACACTAACCACTTTGAAACTTGTCCTTCTAACAGAAAAACTAAAAGGAGAAGTATACATTATCAGAGTTTTAGCAATATGTGAAGTGCCTTCTTATAAGCAAAATCAAACTGGGATGGATGCCTTTTCTGTAAGAATTTTTTTGATATACCTACTTTTTTATCTGCTTCTTTTTAGTGCTGTCGGAAACAATCACTGTAGCTTGCCTTTCAGATATTTTTCTTAGAGAAAAAGGGGAGAGAAAGCTCCTCTTCCACACGATGTGGAGCCTTGTGTATAAGGATCTGGAAAGTACAGTATTCAGTTAACTTTATTGAGCTGGCAACTCTTCTATCCTTAGTAAAACTAGAGCTTTAAAATACTCCTAATTTCAGTGCCATGATCCTTAAGTCTGAAATTTGTGCTGGTCTTCTGTGAACTTTGTCTTTGCAAATGCTGCTTCAACTACACAATGAGATTTCTGTTACAGCCTCAGCTATGGAGCTAGAATTCTTTTTATTTCCATGTATTTGAGTGTTGTCATAGCTTGTCCAATTTTAATGTGACTCCAGACTTCAAAATGCAAGTATATTCAGCCATTAATAATATATAGCATTGTGTAAAGGTGGTCTTTCAGTTTTCGACTCTTTTGTGTGCCCCTTCGTTTTTATTTGTAGCAAACATTTTAATATTGAGCAGTTACATTGTAATTTTGAATTTTGTCAGTTTAACATTATTGTAGCCTTTTTTGAGATAGCTGCATACCAAATCTAACTCATATCTTATTTGTATTCTCTTTAATGTCTGTTGTGTTAATCAGTTATTACTTCAGTAGCATAATGGTATTTCTGAAGTGTAGTATGAAGTTCTGGCTCTGCTGAAGTTCATGGGAGTTTTGTCTTGGCCTTTTTTTGTGCCAAGAGAGTAAATTAAATTAAAACTTCAATTTTAAATTACTTTCAAAATGAAATTAAATAAAATTTCACTGAAAGATGACTTCTACAAGTCCTTCTTGCTATTTAAATTGTTCTGGAGGCTTCTTGATTTTCCCACTAATACTTGTTTGTTTCTCTTCACACAATCATTAAAACTCAACAGGGAAAGTCTGAGAACATGGTGATTTAATTGAACACTAGATGTTGCAACTAAATCCATGATGGCACTCTTCTACTAAATGACCAAGCTATAACATAGTGTAAATTATTTTTATATGTTGTAAAGGTAAAAACCCACCACCACCAAACTATCTATACCTTTTTCTTATCTTTAACTTTTTTTTTTTAATTAAAGGAGGCTTCCTTTTTTTATGTCAACGACAAATACAATCTTGTTGCAAAATGAGTGTGTTCAAGTAGTCTTTAATGTCTGTAGTTCTACTTCTTTTATAAGCTTTTAATAATATTTCTATATCACATGTAACTTCATGGTGAAAGGAAGCAAAGTTAGTTTTTTTTTTCCTAGTAACTTAACACACGATCCAGGCAATCTTCTGTGTTCATAGGATGTGAAAGCTTCACAGGTTGACTATACAGTTCAGGAAGACACTAGAAGCTGAAGGTACCAAAAAACCTTTCTGTTCTACATGCTTTGCAGTGTTAATGAAGTAACCTTACGTATTTGTGTCTCTTGATCTGTTCCCCAAGTGCTACTGCTGGTTTGCCCAGCAGGGAATTACACAATTATCTTGGGTGCTTGCATTGTAGATAATTTGTTTCTTTGACTCAGAATGGTATCATGTTTTTCTTAATTCCCAAGTGGAGATGACTATAGCAAGAGTGATTGGTTGGTATTTTAGCCTTTTTAAAACACATTGTAGGGCGTTTTTCCATATCTCAGGATTACTGTAGCACAAGTGGCTACATGTGCTGTGTGAAGACCCAATCTGCCCACCCCCCAGGGGTGTGTTTTGCCTTGTACACAATTGTGATTTGTATGTTAAAATAAAGCTTCTTTTAACCTTTTTGAGGGGAAAAAAAAAATGCTGTGGTTACCTACTTATTAAAGAGAGTAATCTATATTGTAATTGTTCTACCTCAGCAGGCCAGAGCCTGATTCAAAGAGCATATAAGAGATGTACTTAGAATTGTTCAGTAATCTCTTTTCTGACTCTGTGGCTTCAGGTAGGCCATCACATCCTTTTCACAGAAATGTTCACATTACCTCATGCTTTTGGAGTACAGAACAGAAGTATGGATTCTACTTCCTACTTGGAAACTGTTACAGTCATGACAGAGATCATGTTCACAGCAAAAAAAAATCATGTCGAAGCATGTGTTTTCTGTGGGGGAATAATCTTGTCACCTGACCTCCTGGTGAGGTGGAGGTCCTGCATCTTCTGAACACTTAATTGCTGTACATGTCTTCTTTTTTTTTTTTTTTAATTCCTTTCTTATGCACATGTCAGATATCCCAACCTCTGTGTTGGGAAATTTGTTTGTAGTTTCAAGATATTTAGGCTCTGATAACTGATTTTGATTAATTGATTTAGTCTCATAAAAATGCAAAATGCCAATGTGCCCTTACTTCTTGGCAACAATCAAGTGACGGGTGATGACATCAATAACACCAAGAGCTCCTCACACACATGCTGTGCTGTTCAGAAACACCACAGGGGTGATGAATTTGGAAGTTGCTTGCTGCCCTTTCTGTACGAGGAACCAGACCTACAGAAAGGAATAAACTGCTTTACAGACTGCATTGCCAAACTAGAGTTCCTGGATACTAGAACTTAACATGAAAGATAGTTGCAGATTATTTGAATAGGAAGGTAATGGAGTTTATACTGCTGGATGCTTAAGAGTGTCAGGTGACATGCTATAGGCTTGCCCAGCAGCATATTCAGTCTGTGTGATCATTACCGGTGTGTGTCAAGAGCTGCACCTTCTGGTCTGGTTCAGTGCAGCAGTTCTTGCAGTGCAATGCAGCTGGGGAATACGGATTAACAAATTCCCTAAGAACAAAGTGTGGAAATAATTTCATGCTCTTCCTTAAGCATCCTCTGGCAGGCACTGGTGAAGGTAAGTTATAAGGCCACAGGGACAAAATAACAAATTATGACGTGTTTCACAGTAAACTGTCAAATCAACTGTGAGTCTGGATGTCTTGCTGTAGATGAAGTACAGACAGTACAAATGTTTTAATTTCTTCCTGAGGAAAGCTAGCCTGAGGTTAGAATGCACACCTTACGCTTTCAAAATAAACTGAAAAGATTTTTTTGGGGAAGTGTCAAATTGTGGCATTTTCAAGAGTGTCTTTATGAGATTGGGTGGGGGGTGATGACACACAAAAAAATATTTTTGGACCAGAAGACACCTCAGGTTTGAAAGCAGTTTTATAAACCTCCACTCAATCTGCAGAAACTTCCAGGTTATTCTCTCTTCACCTGGGTTTAGACAATTGGTACGAAACCAAAGGGAAATGTAGATTAATGATACTTACTACTTAGCTTCAAAGACATTCAGATCTAAACTCAAGTAGAAAGCATCATTCTTTCATCTGGACAAATTAAAGGAGGAGTGGAGATGCTTAGTGGAGCAACAACTGCCCCTTATGGCTTTTGTTTTGTTTTGGGGTTTTTTTTGAATTCTGCCTACTTCAAAGTAGTTCTGGTGTGCAGATGCTGATGCAGCATAAACAGTAATGCCCGTGGTGTTTTGGAGGTCCACCATGTCAGAATTTTCCAAGTTTCTGGCCTAGGGCTCTAAAATCAGCTGCTTGTGTCTGAAGTCATCTGCTCTCCATCTTGTACTAGCAATAGCAGGTCTCAGAAACAACTTCCCAGCTTTGTGTCACCGGCTGTTCCATGTAGTCACTGGCCTAGCTGTAGACGTGACTGCTTTTGGAGAGAGTTTAAAACTGTTGTTCTACTGCTGAGCATCCTGTGAATCCTGTTCTAGCTGTAGAAACTGCTGTTCTTATTAGCAGAATATTATTTTCCCTTAGTTCTAACAGGTGTGAGTTACAGCACAAATAGTTGTGCTTTCGGTTCTATATCTCTCTAGAATTCATCATTTTTCCTCTCATTCTAGCTAAAAATACCAAGGCTCATGTAATGGAAAGTTATTATGGTTCCCGTCCAATTTGTTACACGACAAATTTCTGTGTCTATATGGAAATTGCAGAGAGACAATGCTTTTTCAGCCTATTATTTTGCAAGAATGATAATTCTGATTTATTCTTTTCATCCCTACTTGTCCTCTGACTAATGAAGAAGGAAAGAAATTACACAGAGAAAAGGACACATCAGAAAAGAACACAATTTCCTGTACAGGTTATTTACATAAGAGTGCCCTTACGGGTTATAAAAAACACACATTAGCTAATACAGAGCAGAAGTGTTTCAGAATTCCATTTTTAAAATGAGTTCTATAAATACTAGAGCTCAGTTGCATTACTGTAGCACTACTGACCAGAATGGCTGTGTACCCAGAGGTGTCCAGCTGGAGAGATTTGTTATCATTACCAAGGTGCAGAGGGTGAGCTGTGTTTTCTGAAGAGCAAGTTCTTCATATTTTTGTAAGGTCTCAGACGGGCCAATCAAAAATTAGGACAAACAAACCCAATTAATTATTTTTTGAAAGTTTGGGGCTAAGTAGATTTGTAATTTTAGGGAATTGTCTCCCTAACTTCATAGCTTCTGAACTCAAGCAATTCTGAGTTTATGCTGTTACAGTTCTCATCACTGAACTTCCTTATCAATCAAGATGCTGATGCAATTTGTTATCCGGGTCTACCTGAATAAAGAAAATGGTGCAAGATCTATCTAATGCTTCAATAGTCACAGTGTCTTTCTCTGCTAGTTACTATCATCCACTCAAGTTGTAAATTTCCAGCGTTACACAAGTGTCTGCAGATTTGTCCTATAGTTACTACTGAAGTCTACTCTCTTAACAAGAAAAGTCAGCAGGTCTTAAAAATTAAGACAAATTCAAATTAAATAGACCCTGTGTCCTCATGCCACAAAATTCTTCCCCTGTCACATTGGCCTTAAAGGAATTCCATGTCGTGCTAGAGCTCACACTCCCTCTCTTCCCCACCGTGTGGGGAAGGAATGTCACTGTGCTGTGCCCAAAATTCTTGTCCCCTGAATCCAATGTCTTAGCTCCTCCAGCTGTGGGAAAGCTGCTGGCTCCCTGCCTCCCAGGAAGGGCAGAAGAAATTACTAGTCTCCTTCCCCTCCAAGGTGTTTGGCCCCACTCCTCCACCCTCTCTCTGGGATGGTGCGCAGCAAAGCCTCACTCTGCCCGTACCTGTGCCCTGCTCCAGGGCTTCCTTGCGCACCTATGTGTTCTGCCAGGTGTAGGTCACACCACTGATGAATACTCCTTTATCTTTGTAAAGGTGAAGTGTGCTTCAATTTCATGTAGTTAATTAAAAGTATGCAATTGATGCTAATGTCTCCCATGTTTCATACCAAGTCAAGACATGTAGCATGTGCATTTATTTCACCGTTTAAAGCAGTTGACTTGTGTTTCTGCCTTATGTAAGAGGTAGTTGCGTGGCAGGCCTCATGGGAATAGTTATCTCATGCTGAGCGAGGGAATTGGTAGCTTGTCAGCATTTCAATCCCAACAATGACCAAGGCTTTTATACTTGCAGAAATGACAAACATCTCTTCACCCCCTAACAATCATTTTTGTCAAGGGGTCTCACTCAGTGCAAGGCAAAGAATCACCAAATTGCTGTGGTTGGAAAAGATCTTTAAGATTAGCAAGTCCAACCGCTGTGTAACTCTACCAGGGCCACTACTACACCGTATCCTTAAGTACCATAACTAGATGGCTTTTAAAAACATCCAGGGAGGGTAATTCAACCACTTGCCTGGGCAGCCTGTTCCAATCTTTGATAATCTTTTCAGTACAGAAGTTTTCCCTAATGTCCAACCTAAACGTCCCCTGGCATAACTTGATGCCATTTCCTCTTGCCCTATCAGTTGCGACTTGTGAGAAGAGACCAACACCCAATAACCTCCTTTTGGGTGGTTATAGAGAGCAATAAGGTCTCCCCTCAGCCTCCTTTCCTTCAGACTAAACAACCCCAGATCCCTTATTTTCAGGTGAAACTTACTCTTAAATAAAACTTGTTCTCAAAGAGGCTAGAGTATTTCACATCTAGTCCTTAGGTTTCACCAATGATTTGCTCTGTAACTTTTGCCTGTTTCCATCAGTTCAGTCTCTGTATATGTAGTACCAGAGTTATTAGGAAGAGTATTGAACAGGACTATGAGGGTTTGTCTTTCTGAGTCAGTGCTGATTATGGTCTGTCAATCAGTTGTGCAGATTCCTTTCCAGATGTAGAGTATGACTACAGGGGAAAGTCCACCTTTCAGGCTACAGCATTGTGTGTGTATCTTGTGCTCCTTTCCCAGGAATCGACGCTGTGCTTGAGAAAGCTGACAGTACTTGCTGATCATAGATAGCATCCTTAGGAAGGAGGGAGGAGAGACAGACCTAACGATGACAGAGCAATTAACCTGTTTCACCTGCTAATCTCTTTCGAAGATGGGGACCTTGAAGCTGATCTGCAGTTGCAGAGAAAACTTAGGGAAAAAAAAAAAAAAGTTCCCTTTACACTCCCTTACAGAGCAGATCAGTTGTTTCATATTTTTCTACACTGAAGCTGCTTTTCTGGCCTTTGCTCTTCCTAGTAAATTGCTAGGTAGTAACCCAACCTGGGGACCACAAGGCTCAGCTAATAGAAGACGGCTCCAGCTGCAGAGGAAAAGATGGAGACATTTCTTGCCACTGTTGCTGTGTATTAAGAGCATCCAGGAGTGAAAGTAACTCTCAGACGATTTACAGCCATTGCCACACACTGAGTCACAGCACTGAGGATTCAATAACAGGAGCCCTCCAGGTCCTTGAAATGCTTCTTTCAATGAGCACCCACTCCATCACACCAAGGCTAAGAGTAAACAAACTTTTCTATCCATACACTTATCCCAGACACCTATTGGGCTTTTCTGACAATGCCATGGCAAACTCCAGAGGAGGAGGCAGTACAGGCAGCTACTCCTGAGCTTATTTCAGCTTTGGGGAGCAAACGAACATCCCTGAGGGCGTGATACCTTATGGGATTGAAATGCAGAGGACTTATTGGAGGGTGCTCTTTTAAAAATAAAAATAAAAAAATATTTGGTACCGTTGGGATCGTGTAATGAACACAGACATGGAAGAGGTGGGGAAGGAGCGATGGAGTTAAACGAGCGAGGGGGGAATGAGCAGGACCACTGCTCGGGCTGTGACAGGAGAGAGCCAGGATGCCGCAGCAGCTCTGGGTCTCGGGTGCCGCCGGGCCTCGTGCCCGGGCCTGGTTTCGGACGCGCAGCCCACCCGCGAAGGCGGGCGAAGCGCCCTGTCCCCACCGCGCCGCTCCCCAGGCAGCACGGGCAAAGCTTTTCTCCTGCCCGGCGAGGCTCTCCCACCGGGGCAGGCGGCGGCCGCTCCCGCCGGTGAGCACTGGGCGGCCAGGAACGGAGGAACGGAGGAGCGGAGGCGGCGCGGCGGGAAGGCCGGTAGCGGCAGGGGGCAGAGGGCGGCCGGGCGGCGTGTGCCGTTGAAGGGGCCCGGCCGTGCCGCTATGCGCGGGGCGGAGCGCCGGGACAGCCTCGGCTGCCGGGTACCAGCTCAGCCCTGCTTGGTTTCGCCTCTGCCTCCCTCCCCGCCTCTCCTCGAGGATGCGTTATCTGTCAGTTATCTCTTCACGGAGATTAAACGTGTAACTACTGAAAACAAGCCCCGAAGATCTCTTTCCGTGCACGATTATACTGCCGTATTAGACTCTCTCCGATAAAAACTCGCTACCCGAGACCGGCCTCCCGATTCGATGGTGCTGGTACCGCCGGCTTCCCAGCTCCTGCCACTGCTCGCACGGCCCGGCGGCGGGCGGGCGGAGGGCCCGGCAGTACCTCTCGGACCCCGCAGAGGGCAGGCCCGCTCCGCGCCTGGGCGCTGCCCGCGGCCGCCCCGCGCGTCCGAGCTGAGCTGCCTGCGCCGCGGCGGTGGCCGCCGCCCCACGGCCGGGTCCGGAGCTGCCCGCGGCCTCCCCGCCTCAGGCCGGGCCGGTGCGTGAATTCCGGCCCCAAACCTGGCCGCGGCTGCGGGCGAGCGGGGTTGCAAAGCCGTGCCACGCGCGGGGAAGGCGTTGCCGTGGCCCGGTGCGGGGGAGCGGTGGCTGCCGGTAAGTGATGCATTGGCGTGAGCCCTCACCGCCGCCGGCCGAAGCGCGGTGGGGTTCGTTCTCTCCTGTCGAAGTGGGCAGGTCACAGCAGGTCACGGTTTTGCGTAGCAGGCGAAGTTCTATTTGAAGAAGCCTCGTAATTTTCACTCCCAACACTTTACACTGAAGACCTGCAAAGTAAGTTAGATACCATTTTAGAGTTGCATGAAAGGGATATCAAGGTATTAAAATCAGTTTCTTTAAAATTATTATTGATAATTATTCTTGGTAATTAATATATGACATTTGGCAGGACATATTTATTAGGGATGGAAGGAAGAAGTGCAAGCAGAAATAGGATGCTACCACATGATCTCTTTTGCCTTGGCTTATTTCTTCCACTGTGAAAACAGTAAACTTCCTAAATCTAAGAGCAAGGGAAAAAGTAGTGATGATATTGTGGGGTACCCTGCTTCAACTGTTGGCTGCAGCGAATGGTTATGTAGTGGAGCTCAAGCAGGTCAAACAGTATTTCTATCTCAATTCATGTAGGGCAGAGACTAGCAGTAAAATCCTCCTCATTCATGAAAAGTACCCTAAGAACATCATTTTTGTCGTAAGCTTGTGGCAATTCTCAAATTCACTCTTTTGCCAGAGAAGTTAAATCTTGAAATAGTCACAGGATAGAAGAACTTTTCCCTGCTTCAAGTGAGGTCTGACAGCTGTCAGAGAGCAGCCATCCTTGCTAATGCTGCATCTGTGCGAGATAACCAAGAGAAAGTGCTAGACGTGACTCCAAGCTGGCTGGGCTGTATCAGCATGCACGGGATGCACGCTCTGGTGGAATTAGGGCTCTGCGTGTCTCAGTCCTTTCTTTTAAAGGAGTGGAAACATACAGTCTCATCGTCTCATTCCATTTGACATCAGTTTTGAAGGGGAAGACTGCATCTCCCAACTACGCAAGGAGTTTTGTTCACAGAATATATTCTCTCTTGATGGCCACCATTGTGTGGCAGATCGATCTATCTATCTATCTATCTATCTATCTATCTATCTATCTATCATCTATCTAATCTATTGTCTTCATGTTGGTTCTGGTCCTGTGAGTGAGGCCAGTTATGGGACAGACTTCTTTAGTGAATTCCAGAGTTTGGATGAAACTATGGCATAAAATTGCTGACTGTTGTCAGAGTTTTAGTAGTTCTTCAGGTACCTTGCAGCAGAGAATGGGGGGTCTGTCGAGTGCTGGGTGGCAACTTTAGCCCTTACCTTTTGGACTTAGATGCTTAAAGGGGCATTTAAGTACCCAGTGGTCTTGGAGCTTTACATTCATACACTGTTTGCACTTGTTGGAAATTTAGATCAGGCTATTCTTCACAGGTTAAAGGAGTTTCCAATGTGATAGGAAAAAATTATCTGCAAAGTTGATGATAACCAGAATAAGGCCAGATGACCTTAAAGCTAATTATACGGGGTAAGAAATTGTGATCGGAATTGTTATTTGTGGCCACAATTTAAGGTATCGATCGGATTCCAAGCTATTTCAACTATCTTGTTTGTATCTCTTAACAATAACAAAATTTCCTATCAGCGTCTAGTCAGTAGGAAAGGAAATAGAGATAAAGGCAACAGTGATGTTTTAAAGCCTGTCTCTCACTAGTTTCCACTCTTCCAGGCTTCAGCGCTTATTAGAGCACAGCAGAGCATGTCCTCAGAGCTGATTCACCTTTTCCTTGTTTTGTAGCCATTTCAACTTGACAGGAGTTTTCTTCTGAGATCGTGTTTATGTGTGAAATGTCTGTAGTTCAGGAAGGGAGAGGAAATTTACATTTGTTTCTGAAGACAGTGGATTCTGTGGTCATTCCCACCCTTCTCAGGAGGGAGTTGTCTGGCTTTGTGGGTGCCTTATGGGGAACTGGCTTCTCTTGGGGTAGTCTTTTAGACTTGATAGCATGCAACTGTGATGGGAGCTATGGCACTAGAGTGAAAACATCTCAATAGGTGGTATACGTATTACAAAGGTCTTTGTTCTTCTGTGGTTTTTCATTAAGAGAGAGACTTTGAACTAAGCATTGTGTTCAGTGAAGAGCCAAGAGGTAGAGCATAAAGCAGCATACCTGGGAACGTGTTCAAGACAATTTTCACTGGTGATCCTTTGGGTTGCTGTCCTAAACCAGCACTCTGGACAGGATGAGATCTTTGGAGATGTTGTGCCTGTGGTATTATCCAGGTGTGACACAGGGAGCAGCTTGATGATTGGTGCTTCTAGATGCTATGGAAGAGGCCATGTCCTCCATCTCTGTGCAGAAGTGTTCACTGGTCAGAGATCTGGTGATGCATGCTTTTTTCACACGCAGCTGTCTGGAGAGGGACCTTGGGCACTGACAACTGAATGTAGCATTTGAAACTTGATTTGGCTACCTTCCCAGTGTAACTGGCTTAAGAAAGTGTCCTTGACACTTGGAGAAGGGGATGGATGCTGAACTTGGCTGTCTAGCCTTCCTGGTCTCCCTCTCTGCAGCCTGTGAAGAGGCATGGCTTCTGTGGGGGCAAAAGGGAGTGCAATTCCCTGGAAGAGTGTTTCTTTCCTTTGGGGTATGGCTGGAAATCCAGGTAGATAATTCAAGACCTCAGAGTTGGATGATGCATAAACATCCTCCCCTTCATCCACTTGCAGCCACATCCTGGCTTGTTTCAGGTTTGCTGCCTGTCCTGAGCATTGCTGTTTAATAGTGTGATTAAAGGAATGAGGACAAGGAAAGAGCAAGGTGCCTGTGAAGTCATGAAGGAGTCATTTTCACATGACTGAAAGACCTTTTTCTATCTTTTTCTGATTCTTCCTTCCAGTCTGTGGACTCCTCTTATCTTTTGTTTGTTTATTAATCGTGATGGCCATTGGCATTTAAAATAAAAACAAGAGAACACCCCCGTTTCATATGGCATTAAGCAATAGCAATGATTCAGGGTTCATGTGTTTTAATGATGTTGGTTAAAGCAGTGTGTGAGCATATTTCTTTATAAGCTATTGTGAATATTTTTAAAAAACAAAACATTTTTCTTCATCCTAGCTACTTTACAATAGCTTTTATTTATTCTTCATCTATCAATGCACTGATGTTGAGCTTCTGCTTTTATTCCTAGAAAATCTAGTAGAGTGCTATTCTATTTACTTGGAGGAAAGCAGTATATTTCTGACTAGGCTGAAATAAAGCAATAAAGAACAGTGTCATGGATGTTCATAAATACAAGGTTTGTCAGCTTAGGAGAGAGGTACAGCTGCTTTACTCTGTGTTTCTGAATTGTTGGGGTTAAGTCCTGGCTAAAGCACTGTGGTTTGCATTAATACTCTTTGTGATGTTAGCTAGAATCTGGTGCCTCGGGAAGATGTGAGACATGGTGTTGTGAGTAATTACTGAATAACCAGCCCAGAAGGAAGATTTTCCTGGGTCTGTTGGACAAAGATTTGCTTTTTGTGCGTGGGGGGTTGTTTATTTATTTATCTTCTACTTTAAAACAGTATAATGGGAAATGTTTGGCATTCAATGTAAACAACTTTCTGTTTTTCCTCTCATCAGTGGTCTATGGGAACATCATGCTTTGTAAGAAGTTGGAGTTCAGTGATTTTTTTTTATTTTTTTATTTTTTCTTACAAGTCTTCTCAATTTATGGTAGTTTCATTGTGTACATTTTCTGGTAAAACAGAGTAGAGTGGCATCTCCTTTACATGCTCTGTAGCTTTTCTTTATATATATTCCTGGTGTGTGCCCTCTTATTTCTTCCCTTTCATTTGGTCCTTTTATTGCCATGTAATGGGGGAGTGAAATTAAAATGGTTTCAAGAGACCATTTCTTAACGTGAAGGCTGTCAGAAATAACTAGCAATTAATGCAGGTTCTGTTCTAATGCTTGTTTGGAGTTGAGTCATGCTGATGCTTGTAGCATGAATTTGTAGTACAGGGAAAATAGGCACCGTGTGCTTGGCGCTATACAGCTTCAGGTTTGAAGAACCATAAGGGAGATCTTAAGTGGGTGAAACCCAGGAGGAGGTAGTAAATAAAACAAGACTGAATGCTAATGGGTGTTTGGTATGAGAGAATTAAGCTGAGTAATCTGAGGAGGTGTTGAAGCAGAGGAAAACAAAAACAAAGTCAAATGTGTTCTTGAGACCATATGTGAAGGTTGATGGTTATTTGTTTGGAAATGTGTTGCGAACGCAAACAGAGATGAACCTGTGGTTACAACTGAAAATAAAGCACCTAAAATGTGGCTGAGGCAGGGCAAAATAATGAACCTCTCATTTCCTTAAGCTGCCAGAGATAAACAACTTGTAAATAAACTTGAAACAAGTTAGGATAATATCCTGTTTTAAGGAGCAGCTGCTTTTGAAAGTGAAAATTATGATGTTCACTTTAGTTCTTGATTGCTTGGCTGAAGACAAATGGCTGGATTTTGCTCTCGGAGACCGTAAAGCTGCATTATTTGACACTATCAGGCTGTGCTGCAATTAGAGGAGTGACGTAACTGACTGGTACGCAGCGTGAAAGTTCCATAGTCTGGGAATGAGTGTGATCATGGCAATACTTGGTAATCTGCTGTAACTTTTGAAAGAAGTATAGACTCACAGCTACAGCAGTGGAAAGCATGAGAACTACCAAGGCTGAGGTAGAAAACCTGTGATTAATTTTGTTATCTTAATAGTCATGTGGTGATCCACAGAAAGTGCTAGAGAATTTTAATTTCAAATTGATTGTTTACTTGCATACTTTCTAAGTGATAAAGCTGAAATTATTTGTAACAGAGCTCAGCTGAAGTAGATAGATCTATACCAGCAGAGGATTTGTTCTTCAGGTTTCCTGTTCTGTATTCATTACAATATAATGCCCTGGCTGTTGTGAGAGCTCATTCCAAAACAATGTGCTAATTGGTGCTGAACCAGCATGAAGCATGTGGTGGCCCCTTGTGATTTGGAGTTACGGATGATCATATTTATTAGTGTCTTCAGGAATTAAACCCCTTATGCATGTTTTAACTGTGCTTCTGTAAGGACAGAGTGAATAAATACATCATATTTTGAAACACGGAGTTCAGGGAGATTGTTCTGTGTTACAAGATGGCTGGGCAAATTAGACTTGCAGCAGAGCTTTCCTTGCAGGCTCCTGTGCTAAAGGTTTTGGAGCACTAAGACAGGGTTGCAAACACGCAATAGAAAGTACAATACATACCCTGCTCTAATTTTCAGCAAACCAGAAACCATTTAGCAACTTTGAATTGAAAAGCAAGACGGAGATTTAGAAAGAGGAGTGCAGCATATGAATAGATGCTTGAAACATACTGAGTTGCATCTCAGGTGGTTTTTCTGCATGTTCTGTTGCCAAGATGCTATGCTATTATTATATTGATACTGCTTCGCTACCTTGTTGAATTTTGAAATAGGAGCTGGAAAGAGTTTGGACTTTTTACAGCTTAGTAAAAGACCATGAATACCTCAGCAGTTTGAAATTTAGATTGAAAATTTTAACTTGCTGTTTCTGAGAAGCTCATCAGGGACACAAAATTAATTAATACCTCGTTCCCTCCCCCTGCCCTCCCCTAGTTTAGGTGTCTGAATCACCTTGATTAGATGAATGACTGTTTTTAAGTTTTCAGATTTGCTCAGACTGTCTCCAGAGTAAGGAAGATGATATTCCACTGGTTTTCATTTGGTTCACGTCAGTGATTTCATGACTGTGAGATCAGGGAACGTATTTTATTTTCAAATTAGAGGTTACATTTTGGTGAGGTCCTACACTGAAGGAGAGATTTCTTCATCGATTTCTACAGTGAGCAAAAGCCTAATGAGTGGTTGTGTGCCAGGATCTGTGGTTACGTTCTGGCTGCTGAAACTCCTGCCTCGGGACTCATGTCATCTCTGGGCTGACTCTAACATGACAGACATTAAAGGTATAAAACTGGTGGGTAATTAGATGTTTTACTGATGGATATTGATTCAATTATATAATTTAACTATAATATCTGCAAAGGGGAGTGAAGTGTGGAGTGAAAGAGGCATCTTAGGCCTGTATCTGTGAAATGTGAATTAATTCAAACAATGCAGAGAGCACTGGAGACTTCAGCAGTATTTTTGTGAGTGCTGTATGTGCCTCATTTTAGTTGTTTGATGCTATTCTGCCAAGCTGCATGAAATTAAATAAAAGAAAACTTACAATGGAACAAAGAGGCAATGAAATAATAAGTGGAATAAGATGCCTCTGGAGAGAACAGTGAGGGATTTGCAACAATATTTGAGAAGTTATTAGAGACATGAGAGTCTCACCTATGTTCTCCAGAAGCCTTGTTTTTCTCACACACGTATAAAGCTGCATCCTGGAGAGGAGTGAATGTGGGAATGGCTGTATGCATGAGTAGCATGTAGGCATGAGCTGGAGGCACAGGCTTTCAGAGTGGGATACAGAATGAGTATTGTGCTATACCTCTTCCTTCTTTCTGCACCCCTCACCATGGTGAGTTTGGATTAGATGGGACATAACCACAGCAAATTAAGAAATGAGAATCTGTGAATATCCGAATCAAAAAAAGTCTGTTTTCCTATAGTATTTTTTTTTCTCTGAGCTATCCATCCAAGGTGATACCCATTTCCTCCACTCCCTAGTTGTCTATACTTCAGTACTTCTCATTTTCCTCCAGTTACCCACCATAACTTGCAGTTTCCCCACACACCCTTGTAAACAGTGAGCGGTACTCCGTCTCTTCCCCTGTGAAAGCTTCGAGCTCTGTCAGGCTCAGAGTTTTACTGAGGAGCACAAACTGTCAGACGACATGCTGTATTTTCAGCTGTCTTACAGGTAGTCCAGGAGGAAGGCCAGTTTGGGCTAACCTGGTAGGTTGTGGGTATGCTCTTCATACTGTGCAAACATCCTCGGCAATAGAGACTTGTATGGATTCCCCCTTCTGTAAGGTGCAGGTTTTTCTGTCATCATTCGTGCTTCTTAAGTTGCTTTCTCTAGTGCTGCTTCACTTCTCGCCTTGCCATCAGAAATGGAAGCACTTGCATAGGCTAGTTATCATCTCTTGTACTGATACACTGCCCCACCCTGGTCAAACGGGAGAAATTTGTACCTTTGGAAATGGAATTTTAATATAAACTGGAATTGTCTGAATTACTCCTTCTGAAATATATGGGCTTTGCAGTGCCACCATTTGGTTAATGTGTTGTGTTGAGTATGCTACTGTGTTTTGGAGTACACAGAGAGAACTAGTCTGCTGGGTACCAGGCTGGCATATACTGTCAGTCAGTTTTCTGCACACAATTGTAAGTTAAGCCTTATGTTTACGTCTTAGTCAATGTGCCTCTTTTTTCTTTTTTTTCCTACTACAATGAAGTTAGTATTTCTGCTGACTGCAGATCCCACTGGAGCTGATTGAGCTGGTATTTCTGTTCTGCTAGCCTCCCATTTGTGGTTTCCATGAAGTTGAAATTAGTTCTTGGTGCTGATCATGTGTTTTTTTTTTTTTTTTTTTTTTTTTAATTTTTTTTTTATTTTTTTTTTTTTTTTTCTGGCCTAAAATTTCATCCCAATTTCATCTGTACCAGATAACTGTTCTTGAGTTTATCTAGTCTTTTCTGAAATTAAAAAAGAAAACCTTATCTGTGAAGTTTTCTTAATTCTAAATGGTCTCTGGTATTTCTGCTAGAGTAAACATCTTTTGCTCTACATATAGTCTGCTTTTTGGAGTGAGTTTAATACGGGACTCAAGGCATCAAAAACATTTGGCATATTGATCTGTCAGATGGGAATACTCTTTTCCTATCAGGGCTGCAAGCTCACTCCTGGTAAGCTGTAGTAAACTCTTAAGCTTTCATGCCAGCTGCCTTTTTTTGTTTGTTGTCACACCAGAATGTTTAGGGTTCTTTCTGAGAACAAATTTTTGGGAAAAATATGTATTGTTTTGTCACTTGCAAAAGCTCCTTCAGCCACAGTGTCATGGGCTTTGCAAGGTTGGTGTGGCAGAAGTCTGCATTTTTAGAGGGAAATGGTTCTTTTGCTGCTTCTATTTAATTCTTGCCAAGTTCAGACTTCTCTGAAAGTTATGTGTCAGTAATAAAATTCTGAAAGCTTACCTGTCATCTCTGTGCAATTAAAGAGTGGATGTCCCATCCTTGCTGAGCAAGCAAGAATGTTGCATCCCAGAGTTATTGGGAGCTCAAACAGACCTTCTTAAACAGTTCCCTTTTGCTGCTGGCTGAGGTAAAATTGCATCCTGAAACAGAAAAGGGAGCTTCTATTTCCAAAGCACTGAATGACCAGCAGGTTATTTAAAAGCAGAAGAAATACAAGCCAGGCTGTGTCAGAAGGTGGGAAGAGGGAAGGAATGAGGCAGTAGGGATTTGGACATGGGCCCTGGTGATTCAGGGTGGGAAAGGGAGGGAGGTTGCCTTGGAAGAAAGGAGCTCTACTGGAAGATGCTGTGGCTGCTCAGAGATGTATCTCAGCCTCTTTTTAGGTCCTCAGTCTTCATTCCTCTCTGGTTTCTATGAGGAGCTACACAAGCATGAGATAGAGATCTCTGATCTCTGTGAGAGCCTAAATTCTGTCTTTGGAGCCGGGGTTGGGTACAAGGTTTTGCACATTAATTTCTGCCTGTCTGCATAACACAAGCGCTGACACTCCATTTGCACTTTGAGTTCTCTCATGCAGAGATAAGTGTCTGTTGGCACTGAGATGGAGAGAGTGTTTATACTTTCTGTCTGGTAAAGTGTTCATGTGTACCTTATTTGAGCTCTGATTATATATATATATATTGACTCCATTCTTGCATTGTTTTGCGAAAACATGTTGTTATTAGTAGACGTGCACCTGAGACACAATTTAAATAGGATGAATGTTATCCAAAACAAGAATTGCCTTGTAGAATTTTTTTTTTTTTTTTGGTATATCTTCAAAGGTTAATGTTTTATGAGATTGAGTTTGTAGTGTGGGTTTTACCGGTTCCATTTGGGAGGCAGCAAATACAAATTGTGTGATCTAAAAGCTCAGACAGTCTAAATTCCTGCTGAACTGCCACTCTAGACACCAGTTTCTTTTCTGCTTGTGGATCCTGCCAACCTGTTAAGCTCCACTGCTTTATCCATGACGGCATCATTTCTGTTTGGTAAAGCCTCGAGGCTTTGCTGGGTCTTCTGTCAGAAACCGTATGTATACCTAACAAGTCACAGTCACAGTCCTGCAGGGTTTATCATCTGCCTAGAGAAAGGCACAGCAGGTAAGTGATGCACACAAGCAGAGAGAAAAGAGGAGGTGAGAATGCGATGGTGTGGTCAGATGTGGCTTGGTTTGGCTTGAAGTTGGTGGGGAGTGCCACCCTGTCACCAGGTTCAGTCTCTTGCTAAAACCATCAGGTGCACCATATATTCCTCTACAGCTGAAGCTTTTCCTCAGCAACAGGTTAGCTCCATCCCACTCTCAGTCAAATGATTTCCCCTGTTCCCTTTATTGAAAATCTGCTCTAGTACCAAACTCTTTAGCAGTCAAACCCCTGTAATTTTGAGTGTAAATCTATTTGTGCTCATATTAACAAATGCCCATGTATTCCTGAGTAATCATGTCATGAAGCAGAGACCTTTACTTGGAAGTGTTCAGTGGGCAAGAGGAGCCCAGGGTATACTTTCTTCTTAGTTCTGTTGTCTTCTGTGCTCAGTTAGAGTATTCTACTTTAGTTTGTTTGTTTTCTGATAGAACTGTGCTTTCTTGAGATTGAAGACCTAAGTCTCCTGCAGAAAACTTGTGGTCTTCTTTAGAAGGCTCAGTATTATGTGGGGTAGCCCAAAGCTCTGTCCAACCACAGGGATCTTCTCCAAAATTGTTCTCAAAGCATGAAGTTGCATTTCCCTATTCTCATGGCTGCACTTTCCTTGTCTTATGATGATGCCATGTTCATAGCTTGGAATCATCCTGCACTGTAGCAGTTCTTACAGGCACTGCACCTTGCACTGTTAAAACTTGTCTTTTGTTCTTTGTCGTGCTTTTCTTCCTTTCTGATGCTCGACTCCTTGTCCTTGCAGGGCGGTCTGAAAGAACTTCCTTCATAAGGAGCTTTCTGCCTGGTACTTTCCACTTGTTCTTTTCACCTTTCAGTAGTTTATCTGATTTATACTTCTTATACTTTTGCTGACTTTTCCCACTTTTTCCAGTTTAGCCTATGTAGTGCTTTGGTAAATGATTTATTAAAATCTGGATAGATTACATTCACAACACTTTTTTTTTTGTGTGTGTGCGTGTGTGGGAATAAAATAGAAGAGAAAGATTTTGGACTAGTGTGACATGATCTGTCTTCTCTAATTCATTTGATTTCCTTTGTTTTCCATTCTTTCCTGAAGATTTGTCTGCTCTCTGTAGATGACTGATCTGTCTGTCCTACCAAAATGACTTTTTTTTCCTCTGTCTTTCCTCTCAAGTACAGGCACCATATTTGGTTTTCTTCAGTCATGTGGTACTCCCTCATTTGATGGATTTATTTAATATCCATGCTATCAGACTTGCAATTTCATGTACCAGCTCTTTCGGTGTTCTGTGATTAAGATTGTTCTGCCACCCAGACTTGACAGCAATAAGGTCTTTCGATTTTTGCTTCCATCTCAGTAATTTCCATCTCTGAGAAGTCATTCTTATTAGCTGTCATGTGTCTGGTCCACTGTTCAGCATGTTTGTTTTTTAAAAAATTAATGGTGATAGTAATTTGTTTGGGGAGCTATGTATGCATTTCACATGAGGTCTATCTATTCTATTTAAGAACTTCACACTTCTTCCATGTGCTGGGTGGTGGTTTGGTGTTTTTTTTGTTTGCTTGTTTGTGTAGCTTTGATTTTTGTTGTTTGTTTTTGTAATTAAAATGCAGCTGAAGGACTGTCTCATGCTTTCTATTCCCTTTCCAGTCTGTCTAGTTCATATTCAGCAATACTCCCGTCATCTCTGCGTCTCATGAACTCTGGGTACGTAGGTGCTTGTCTGTTCCAGGACAGCAGAAGGAATTCAGCAGCCGTGTAAAAACAAGTCACAGGAGATAAACTGGTCATCTGAGGCCATGGAAGCAGCCAGGAGCGGGAGCACTTCTCTGGGACTCAGGTGGCTTCGTAACTTCTGTCCCTATCAATTAGCCTAGGCCAAGAGTCTTCTCCTGGATGCGTGACCTGTGCAAACCAATACCTGGAGGAAGCAATGAGATCTCAGAAAGTCTTTTTACTGTTTTGCTTTCACTTGAAGTAAGTACACAGTTTGTTCTGGACCCTTCTCTTGCAAGACTTTCTTCCTGTGGGATAGATGCTGATTTAACAGTGCTGGCACTGCTTCCTTTAAGAAATCCAACTTCACTGCACACGTCATGTGTGGGTCTCTGATTTTTTAATGACTTTGTGGAAGTAAAGAAAATAATTGTGGGGAGAGCGGAAGGATGATGTGGGTTGTCTTGTAAAGAAAGAAAACAATGAGAGCAAGTGCGTGCACTTCTGTAAAAAGTACAGTGGACTGCAGATAGATTTTTTTTTTTAAAGAATTGTTTTTTTTTTTTTTTTTAGTCTGTAGCTAGATACTTCTTGTAACATTGGATCTATGGAGGAAGAGGCCCAAGATTTCGGAAATACTTCAGAGCAGCTCCATTGCCAGTGGAGCAGATCACAAAATAAACCTCAGAATTTTGAAGTGTTTCTGTGGAAGAATTTAAATGCATTGATCTACTTTGCTGGTGTTTTTTTTTTTTTTTTTCTTTTTTTCAGAAGTCTAGCAATTAGAGGCTTTGCAGACTTTCAGTGTCAGCTTTTTCTTTCTAAAGAAAGTTCACACACAAAGGATGATCTGATCTTGTAACGGGTGCAAAAGCAGCATCTTTTTCAAAAATTTTAGGCAGCTCTAATTGCTCCATGCCAAGGACCTAGCTATTAATCTAAACTGCACCAGTTGAATTCAGTGTGGACAGTTCATGGACACTTTGTTACCTTCTGCAAGCAAATTAAAAACCACAAAGCAGCAGGGAGGTGTTTTTTGTTTTCATCTGGTGTTTCTGTGGAAACAGAGAAATTAAGAAAGGGTATCTTGTTTAAAAGGGCACAGAAGCAATTGCCAGTGGGATACTGGAGTTGCTAGCTTTAGCCAAAGGTCTGTGTCTGCTCCTGTGTGAAAATGTGTTCGCTGTGAACCATCCACCCGAGAAACAGCAGCACTCCGGAAGCTGAAGCAATCTGTGACCTGAGAAAGAGGATGAGGGCTTCACTGTACTAGCCTGATCACAAGGCAGGTCTCCGTTCTTCTGTAGTGTTTTTGGCAGCATGCAGTGTCTGCTAATTGTCCTTTCCCCTCCAAAGGGAAAGGAAGATACAGAAGTTGGGGTGAGCAGCTACTGCTCGTTGTGAGAGGAGATTGGTAAAGTAGGAATACGGAGATAGCGCTGAATGATGGGAGGATGAGGACCACATTTGGTGTCCTGGTATGGGAATACAACTGGATTCCAGCTGTCAGTGTGTGTGATAAGACTACAAAAGGTGATGGCAGTTCTGGTCTTGTGAAGAAACTCCTCAGTGCTGGAAGGGTTTGATAGCTCCACTTCTGTGAGATTCAGACTGAACTGTGCTGTTCCCAAGTCACCTCAGTGGTGCTGCTGTTTCTAGACATTGCCTGACCTTGTGAGCCCTGGTAGGGCTATGTGGGGCCCGTGAAGAGCTACTTGGGTTTCTAGGGAGTTTATCAGGTTGGAGCACTAGACCTGATACGAGTCCAGATTTTCATACTTTGCTAATGCTGAGCAAGCCAGTGTTCCCAGAACTGGAGTGCTGAAGAACTCAGTGCAGATCCACCTTTGCAGAGATCACTATGGGTCCATTAGGGTCAAATCAGGTAGGAGAAAGGTCCCTGTGTACCAGAGATGAATCCACATGGGTTGTGATTTTGCTCAGAAAGCCACAGCTTTTTCCATAATACCTTATCATTAAGGTTCAGGTACCCTAACCTCACTTTTATTGGAGAAAATGGAGACTAGTTCCAAAAATAACTGTCTGGGGAAAGCAGTGTTCTCAGAAAAAAACTGCACACACTGTAAAACAAAGGTAAGTTTGAATAGCAGGAGCTGCATCTGCAGGAGGTGGCTGTTTCATCTTACCAAGATATGTGTGTGTGCGCGCGCATGATGTTTTTTCTTAGTTGATATTCAATTTGTTTATGGAAGAAGTCCTCTGATAGTTAGAGGTAAGCCTATAGCAAGAGTTTTCAGACACATGTTTTTAGCTCTCCGCTTTCTTAGTATTCAGGAAAGGATAGATGTTTGATTATGTGTATATTATGTACCTTTACCATGTGATACAAATCTTAGGTAGGCTTCAAGAATTCTGAGCTTGCTTAACAGAAGCCAGCAGGACTTAATGAGATTTTTCCTTTTTTAACTATAGATGCACTCTACTTTCTACATTCAGGATCATCTGAAAAAGCAAGTCTAACTAGCTCCCTACTACGGCAGGTCCCTCATGCCCATTGGCAGTCCCCTTAATCTCTGGCACTCCCCGTTTCACACCAGATTTGTGTCTTCCATTGTTCTGCTCTACAGCTGCTGCTTGTTGTAGGTTTTTGGGAGGTTTTACATCTGTGGTGAAGGTGAGCATGAAGAATATATGATTTGTGGATGCAGAAAGAATGCAGCTACTTGTTTTATGAGTGTCAAAACACAGTCTCAGCCTGTAATACACACCCTTTAAGCATGAATTGAAGTCCTTGGTAAACTTTTACACTTTCTTTCTTCTCTTCTGTCCATATTGCTTCAGCTTCAAGTGAACAGAATTTTAGCCACTCTGCTTAGCCAAAATTGTAAAAGCAATTAGCTGTTCCTCTGGATGGTCAGGCAGGCAGGAGAGAGTATGATGAGAAATTGCCACTGAGGATGTTGTAGTTCACATCATCTTTGTGTGCGCACTGACAGAAATGGATGTCCAGGAAAAACTCTCACTGTAAGAGCTCTCAGCTGGAAATATTTCCTTTACAGGTGCCTGTAACTGTCTCTTACTGTGGAGAGAAGTGAAACAACTGCAATCTTGTCAATTTTAGACACATAAAGCAGGGAGGAGAGCTACTAGATTTTTATAACTGGGTGTTCTGGGGTTGTTTTTTTGTTTGGTTGGGTTTTTTCTTTCCCTATTGGTAGGAGGAAGTGGTGGAGCAATTTTTTTTAAACAATACTAATGCTCAGTTTCTGGAGCGGCATTGGATAAAAACCTTATCAGAAATCCTGCAGTTTCACTCTACAGGATTCAATAGAACTATGAGGTTGATTATGTAAACAGTATTTGAAGGGCTGGAGAGGATGACCAGCAATGTTTGCTCTCTTTCATTAAAGAAGAATCAACAGCAGGATTCAGAACTTGGTGTTTTGCAATTCAGAAGTTTCAGGCTATGGCAGCAAATAAGATCAAATTACAGCAGTACTTTGATTTTAGAAAACCAAGCAAAAAACCCAACCTAAAACATATGGAGAGATGGTACTGTAGGATATTATAATTTCCTTCATCTGAAATTATGACTTTGATATACAAATGGTATGATTTATGAATGAGAAGCTGCCGAGTTGTATATTAGTCTGAGAAATTTATTTCTCTTACAGTTTTGTTTACTGGAGGTCATCACAGTTGGTGCAAGCAACTATGTGTGTGAGATAGTGACTGATAAGGTGGCCGTTACTGGTATTTGTATATTGACTCTTTTAAAGCTGTTAGTTTAAATGCTTTAGGTTTGTTATTAAAAATGTAGAATTAGATTCTCACTTAAACAGCTAACTAACATAACCTCAAGGAAATAAAATATTTTACAACATATTAGAATGGATGCTTAAACTAAAACTGTGTTTGCAAACAAGGTTTTTTTTAAATCTGATTAGCTCTTAGTTGAACTCTCTGCTCAGGGAATATCTCTTTCTGTTGTAATTAAAACTGAACAGGGTCATGTTTATGTCACATCTTTGAAAGCACGCAAGAGAGCCCCCTTCAGCAAGGGAAATGCTGTAGGCAAATGGAGTGTATTTTGATACAAGCATATGGTTTTTAACAAGGAAGTCTCAGAAACCTAAGTTTGACAACAGCAGAGATATCTGAAATGACAGTTTCTTAGGCAAATGCATCAACCCAAAATCTATATACTTGATCACGGCATGAACGCAATAAGATCAAGGTTAAGAATCACCGAATCTCACCAACGAAAAGCTCTGAAGTGGTTGGAGGGAAAGGGATTGTGTGGAGCTGAGTGGATAAATATCCAGATGCTTATGATCTCTCCAGCACAAACTCTGTTCTGTGCTGCCACCGAGGTCAGCATTTCTTAGCATTTTGCAGTCTTATTGCTGTAAATGCACTTGAGAAATCGTGGTTATATTGTGAAGATGACCAGGTTTTAAGTTCAGCAAGCCATTCCCCCCCATCCCTAAGAGATAAAACAAAGTGGCTTTCATTCTTGTCCTATTTTGAGAGAGTGGCTTCTGTTCTGCTGCTCCTTAACACCCTCAGAGCTCTGTGTTGCTGCCACAAGGGTTGTTTTCCTCTCTTTCCTCACTCTAATCTGTAATTCTTTGTGGGTGATCCCGTGACATTTAACTTCTTTCTGCCTGAGACTTGAGACTCTAGGTCAGTCTTGGTTTCTTTCCAATAGCTTTGTGGTGTTGCACCTGGCTGCTCTTTGGCTTTGCGCTGGGTGTACCTGGAGGGTTTCGAGGGTGGGGAGCTGCAGTGGTGGCCTGTGTGAGAAGAGGCCAGGGACTGCCCTGTGCTGGATATGGCCAGATCCAGTGGCTCCACCGCAAGATGCAGCTGAGCCCATCAGCCACAGATGTTGCACTTCTATAAAAACCTATTTAAAAAGGGAACAAAAAATGCCGGACTGAGAGGGGAAGGTAGAAAAATTGTGATGAACAGCAGAGGGAAATGGAGGTCAGAGAAAAATGAGGAGATGTTCCATGGCATCACAGCAGATATAGCAGCCTGAGGAGGAGCCCATGCAGGAGACAAGTTTTTTCCTGAAGGATAACAGGGAGAGTCCCTGCCAGAGCAGGAGAAGAGTGTGAGAGGGAAGGGGTGGTGGAGAGGAACCGCTGTGTACTGACTTTAATGTCCCTGTCCTCTTGTGCAGCTCAGGAGTGGAAAGGCAGAGGAGTCTGAAGGAGTAAAGTTGAGCCTGTGAGGGAAGGGAGGAAGGGTGTTGCTTTAATGTTTGTCTATGTTTCTTTCAGAAATAAATTGAATTAGTTTTCCCCACGTTGAATCTCTCTTGCCTGTGAAGGTGGTTGGTAAACAATATCTCTGCCTTTATCTTCACCCAGGAGCTCACTCATCCTAGTTTGTTTGCCAGGGTTAACCCACCACAAATTCTGGAGGAAGAGGCAAATACTGGTCTGCCTTCTTAAGGCACAGAACTTTAGCTGTATATTATGCACTTGTTGCATGTTAGGAATAATTATTCTATGAAAAGCAACAGCAGCAGAGGTCTGATTGAATTCTTTAAAAATGACAGTATCAAACACTCTTTACTGGTTTTAATGTCAATAAACTGTATTTTATCTGGAATTTTGCTTAATCTGTATTATCTCTTATCTTCCCTTGTCACAGTGGGTAGCTGAGAATTCAGTCCTGTGGCTGGGCAGGGCTATGTGGAGCTGGAGACTGGCACTGCTGGGGCCTCGGTGGGTCAGGGACTGATGGCCTCAGGGAGCTGACATGATCTCCTGGGACCTGGGCAGGATGAAGGGTGCTCCAGGGGGCTGGGCAGGGACAGTCAGGACTGGGGATGCCCTTGGGGTACTGACAAAGCCTGTGTATTATTTTGTTGATGTTTGTGACAAAAGACTTAAAGCAGTTAAAAAAAAAAAAAAATATAGTAAAGTTGCACTGACTTCAGTGAGCTTCTGGATGGCATTAACTCTACGAGTATCTGTTTGTGTGACTGGGGCTTTTTTATTTAAAGAGACATTTCTTCTAAGTTCATTGTTAAAGCAGGATGAGACTTTAGGGATGTTTGCAACATGAAACAGATGGCTGTTTCTTTGGAGGAAGTTAATCGGAGAATTGCAACTCCATCTAATTAAGCAGTTGACAGGCTGAGTCTCTCATCTTTTCTGAGCAGTCTGCAGCAAACTTTAAAACCCTAATCCTGGAAATAGTTAATTATGAGCATCATTTTGGCCATGCAAGTTGCTTCATTGAACCAAATGGGATTTCTCCAGTGATCAGTCACATGTGCTGGAGTGTTTCCTGGCTTTGCATCCTGAGTCTGTAAAGATCTAGAGTAAGGTTTTTAATCTCAGGCATGTCAAAACTCAGGGAGTCTAATTTCTGTTGACCTTCTGTGACATTGAAGGCTCTAAAGCTACAGTGATGGGAAATAGGTAGACATTTACTTCATCTCCACAAACTTCAGCAGCCTAAGCCCACTTTTGATTACTCATCTATTGAGGCTCTACCCTTAATCGCTGAATGTGCAGGTTTTTCAAAAATACTTTTGTTTCTGCCAGGATTTTCAGAGGCACCAGGATAGGTGAGTTATCTAACCATGAGGTAAGGAAAGGAGGATAGCTTCAATTACTAAAAATGCTTTTAATATCCACCAGGTGCCTCTGCATCTCCTGAGCTCAGTGAAAGTGTGAAATGAGATTAAGACCAAGTAACTTCCAGCATTTTGGGGAGATTTGACTTTGATAAAGGTTTTGAAACATCCTTGAAAATGTTTCTTGAGGCAGAAGAATTGTTGCTTTAGTTTTGGGCAAGAGAAGGTGGTTTATAGATGGAAGCAGTTATAGTATAGAAGAAGGATTAAAAGCATATGAACTTGTCTTTTCTGTTCTTCCTTGACTTTAAAAAGTGTAGGTGTATCCGTTAAAAGACATGAGGTTTTATCTCCCTCACTTTGAAACCTACGAATTTAAAGTAGTAGCACTCAAACCTTTGGCTCCTAGTTGCAATTCTAGAAATACTTGTTTGAAGGACCAGGTACTTTTACGTCTTTCTCCTTCAAGTTGCTAAGGACAGAGTGACAGTAACACTTAACGTTTTCCATCCACATGAGGAAACTTCAGCATTTTTTGAATTGTGGATTATTATAATGAGTACAGTGGAGATTGAGGTTTGCTGAATTATAAAACATAGCTTTTTGATCTTGTAAGAGTTTGCTGATCTGATTTGTAGTGGATCAAAAAAAGGCTACTTCTCTTTATTTTGTGCTTTCCTAGATGACATATTCTGGTGTAACTGAAGTGCGCTATTACGGTGAGAAGTATGGAGAAAGCCAAGGTTTTCTGTCCTCTGGCAGTATGTGTAAACTACAAATGAACTATTAAAATTAGCATGCAGTGGTATGCATTCTAATCTATGTAAAGGTTTAGTTTTGAATAGGTGCATTTCAAATTGTCTTTAAGAAGAGAAAAGCTTTTCATATTTGGCTTCTATTCACTTGTGTTCAGTTTATTTTTTTTTATTAACAGGTTGATGCTTAATGTTATAATTCATAGTTCGTTGATGTAACACTGTCAAATGTTCTTCAGTGCTTTCCAGTTTAACGAAACAATATTTAAAATAGTGGTAAAGGACTGTTATCCCTCTCTAGAGCAAATAGGTGAGAATTACTGGAGAGATGTATCTCTTCAAAGTACTCAGCCTTCTTGATGAAGTGTGGGTGTATTTGCTGAAGTTACACATTTCTTCACCTTACTTTTGTTCTTATAAATGTCTGTGTCTTGGTGCTTAGTTGTTCTAAATGTGAAACGTAGGAAAAGGAACAGATGTTTGGATAACTACTTATCAAGCTCATGGAAGAAATGCGTAAAGTGGTATTTTCATTGTTATAATGAAACTATCATTACATTTGCTTGTGAGGTTTGAATTGGATTCTTAACAGGAACATGTTCAACAGGCAAAAAAAAAAGTATTAAATGGCATAAAACATCATGTGATGTTCAGATAATGAAAAATGTATCACTTAACAGTGTTTGCATTATTCAGAGTTATACACATGCAAGTGTCTGCTCTAATCCCTTGCTAGTATGTTGTCTTGGAAACCAGCTACCTGCACACCTGCTCGGCTTCTGCTAGTGAGGGAAAATGGATGGTTATTGGCCACAAATATATTGAAATGGAATATAAAAATGTAGCAGAATATTAATATTTAATAAGGCTGTGCCTTCCAACTTCAGTGTTTAGTCTCTAGCAGCAAGTTTTATACCTGAACAAAAAAGAGATTTTGCATCATTTGCATTACTTCTTTCTTGAAAGCAGGGAGAAGTCAAATTCATACCTAAAGATCCTGTAAGACAAAGGAAGAATATCAGTGGTGTGTATAAAATAATATTATGTTATTGTCAGTCTGTTAAGTGAATGTTTTGGAATAATTAATAACTATTGAGGAATTAATAATTTTTCAAAACAGTTCCTGTTTGTCACGGAACTAAACTGTCAGTTCTATACAGGTACTGACCCGAGAATGAGAAACTGCAGGGGAAGATAAAATGCTGGTAGCACTGGCCCTGAAAATTTCTTCCGCTTTGGCTGAAGTGCATTGGAAGATCATTACCTTAACCTGAAATAATTTTTCCTGGTATAAATACAAACTTCTGTTGAATCACAAGAAGTTAACACTGGGACCTTAGTAGGTGGTAAAGAGGGCATAGAAGTTTGCCTGGGCTTTTTGTTCTTTAAATTTTAGCTTTCTGAATAAGTGCTAGAGAATGGGATTTTTTGCCTGACTAGAATTTCATAACTAGATCTATAAAAATGTAAAGAAAACAAAAAGGTGAGTAAAATACCTAAACAGGTGAGAATAGGTACCTGAACTGGTGCACAGTAGCAGTCAGAAATAAGCCAGAGAAGCTATGGGATTGAAGTGTGTACAATGCTGTGTACAACCTGATTGTATCCCACTAAGAAATGTCTTCCCAATGCATGGCCAGAGGGAGCTTGCACTTACTGACTGCTGTAGTTGTAAACTTTTGCTGATACATATACATAAGTATAATCACAGATGACAAATAAAAAGTTTTAGTGCTGGAAAGGGCAACTATTTCAAGTTAACCAGATACTTAGCTAGTGGACAGTCTGTAGCCTAAATATGATAATGCATGACACTCCAGTATTTCCTAAATTAAGGATATTCTAGACATCCATTCATATGGTGTTACATAGAGTTCTGAAGATACAGAAGAGGCTTGGGCAAGATTTTGAATCATGGGCCCACATTACTTTAGAAGGATTTCTCCTTCTAATACAAAAATGGGATGTGTTCATGCCTCTGTTTGTCCCTTCAGTTCTGTTCTAAAATATTAAGCATTAAGAAATTAAAAGTTATATGCAGCTAGAAGACCAGTTTTTTAAAAAGGCAGCCTGAACCTATATTCATGTTAAGGTGCAAGTGGCTTGTTCTGATAACTACCCTGGTGCTCCTTTAAAAATGCCCTTTATGTCAGTTGGTTTTGTAATGCAGGGCCTTACATAAATTTCAGGTACAAAGGGTTGAACTGTGTGATCTGGTAAGGTGGAATTCAGTTTCAAAAAAAAAAAAGGGAGATATATTTTTTTTCTAAATTATGTGTAAACATCTTGCCCTCAAAAGCTGGGTTTAGTCTTATTGTTTCTGTTCATGTTTTAGTAGCCTTGACAGCACGCTAGGCACTGCCCACGCAGAGGAAAGCAGTTAGATTGCCCTAATGTATAGCTCCCATTGCACAAGACACATGGCAAAAACAAATGAATCATCGCAGGAAGAGCTTAAAACTCTAGCTATATTTACTCCTGTGCTTGCTTGGAATTTTTTACAAGATCTGCGATCTAAGATGAACTGCATCTTATTTTTTAGGATCGTGCATGTGGGTATGTGTGTCATTTATATACATACACAAATATAAAACCAGACTCCTGTAGATTTCATATGGCCAAGTCTAGCTGTTTAGATTTACCCTTGGAGACTTGTGTTATTGTATTGGCAGTTCTGAAAGCTGGAGGTCGTAATAGTTTTATATGAATTATGATTTCCTTTTCTTTTGTAATTCTCTGATGCTGTAGAAATACACTTGTTCAGGTGAACTGCTTTTGGCATTAGCATGATAGGCTTGGGCAAGTGGAAGGACAATGTTGATTGTACCGTACTTTATGGGTTATGTGGTAACAAGCCCAAAGATTTTCTTACCTTTCAGATTTACACCTCAGGATAAAAGTGGTTTTACTTTCACAGGAATGTGAACTTAATAAAATGACATTTTGAAATATAAATTAAAACCCCGTAGTTCAGAAGTATGAGAAAGCATTGTTCTTGCTTTTAGATTGGTTATTCTATCCCAGCAATGTGGGAAGGAGGTGTTCAGCAGTGAATCTAGTTAAAATTACACCCTTACTTATCCTGCTCTCCTTTCTTCAGCCCTGGTAGGACACAGCTGGAGGGTTGGGTCTAATGCTGTCTTTCTCAGTACCAGACATGGACTTGCTAGAGTGAGTCCAGCAAAGGGCCATGAAGATGATGAAAGGACTTAGAGTATCTGACACACAAGGGGAGTCTGAGGGAGATGGGAGTGTTCAGTCTGGAGAAGGGAAGCTCAGGGGGATCTTACCCATGTGTGTAAGCACCTGAGAGATGGGCCATAAAAAAGATGGAGTCAGGCTTTTCTCACTGATGCCCAGTGACAGCATGAGGGGCAATGGGCACTAACTAAGATACAGGCAATTCTGCTGGAAGGCAATAAACATTTATTCTTTAAGGGTGATTGAACACTGGACCAGGCTTCCCAGAGATTTTGTGTCATCTCCATACCTGGAGATACTAAAAACCTGACTAGATGCATCCCTGAGCAACCTGCTGTAGCTGATCCTGTTTTGAGTAGGGGGTTTAGACAAGGTGATTTTCAGAGGTCTCTTCCAACACGAATGATTGTGTTAAATTAATCAGAAAGAAATTGTCAATTATTTGTGTCGGTTCTCTTTCATCCTGTCCGAGCATAACCAGTTTCTCTGTCATGTTAATGAACTGATGGTGATCACTGTTAATGTAACACCGGTGTCCAAAGGTTACGTTTAAAGGCAAGCATGTACATTAAACAAATGCCTGTTTCCAAAATGTATTTGGATGACGTGCTTAAACCCCAAGGTCCTTTTATTCCTAAAAAGGCTTAGCAAATCAGACTTTCTGGCACACTGCAATGAATCTCCTGATGCACACTTACAGCGTGCGGAGAGCATGGCAGTGCTGCGTGTGGTGGCTTTGGGCACAGGTATCTGTATAACTTCCTTAGCTTTGGGAAATTCTAGTTATTATCACCAGAGGACACTCTCAATTCCCTTCCAGCAGCACTGTCTGTCTGCCGGGTGAAGTACGCAGGTAGGGCTTCAGACAAAGCCAGCCCCCAGGTGGGTCTGAAGGTCTTTCTTTCCATATTCTGCTGGAACTATTTCCACCTGTATCTTTAAGTGAAACGTGAAAGCTTTGAAAAGCATTCGTCGGTTATAAACTGTGGATGTGAAGGGTCAGATCAAAAGGTAAACAGTGGAAGAAAAGGGTGATATTTAAGGGTTGAGTGTTCTGAACCAGCCTCTCTGCATATGGTTCATCTCGAGCCTGTAATCAGCAGCAGCTGGGAGGGAGAGGGGCTATGAACATTATTATTTTAGTGTACAACCCTAGTTCTCAACAAACCCTTTCTTGCAGATGTGTTTCTGGGCACCAGCAGAAAATGCCATTGTGAAGTGTTAGCACCATTTTATTATGCAAGACTGTCATCGACAGTGCACTGTGGAAAGGAGCAATTTGGTTGTGTAAGGGTAGAATAAAGTGCCTTCAAGTTAAGAAACCCCAACAAAACAACAAAAAACCCCAAACCAACAAAACAAAACCCAAGTAATAACAGAAGTCAAAAGTATACTGTCTAGAATGCTGCTTAGGACAGAAATAAAGGAATTTTGTGCTCGATGGAATTTGGTGTGCAGCTTCAAGGGGAGCATGTGTTTTCACTACAGTACTCTTTGAAGTAGAAATGTAAATGTAGAGGCTCCAGGTAGACAGTTTTGGCAAATCAAAATTAATTGATTTACCACATTTCATTGCATTGCTGAGTCTGAGTTCCTGTGCAATTTTGCTCAGATTCTAGAGTGTTTTGCTGGATCCATTTCTGGACTTCTGAGCATATAACCTCTAGAAGGAACTTCAGACACACTTTAGTCCAGAAGAGAACTTCTGAGTGATGTATAAATGGAACAAGTGCATGGGCATTACTTTTGCTTCTCATTAGATATTTGGTCTGTGGTTTTTTTTCAGAAGCATGAGGAGGTACTAGTAATATTTCACAGGTTCTGTTTATGCTGTGTAGTGACAGCTTCATCTGTAAAGAAGTTGCTAATCATGCTCTAAGATACAGCCTTCCTGAAACAGTTAAGAAAGTCTAAACTAGTTTCCTTAAATATACTTTAATCCATGTGATAATACTTCTATTAATCAAAACTCTAAAGATGAAAATTGATATCTGTGTGTGGAAAATTGAGATATGGGAAGGGGAGGAGCAGTCTGTGTGGTAATTTTGGTCAGTGGTTGCAGACAACGATGCAGCTGTGGAGGTCAGATTCAACAGAATTGCCTTTGTACCTATTTTCCATTTGAGTAATTTATATGAAGGAAGTGAGATTAGCCTTTAACTTTCGTATGATGTCAGCAGCATGTTTAAGCACATATTTATGTTTTTCCTATTGCCAAGACATTAGAGAGAGAGGTGGTAACCACCAAATTAAAGCAGTTTTCCAGCGGTAGCTGCACATCAGCTGATTCCTGCACTGGGGCTGGGTGCAGCTGTGCAGCTGTCTTCTCCTCCCTCCTGACTGAATGCTCCTCTGGTTTTGGGACCTGCCACCCCAAATCCAGACAAGTAAAGGTGAGGCTGGTTTGGATGCTATTAATCTGCTAGTCTGATGGATTGTCAATGGATATGCATCAGGTGTCCTAGCCTTAATCTCCAGTGACTTAAATTTGATGTTGCTGCCTGAAGATGCTTATTTTTTTTGAGGTGAAATGCTTTTGTCAAAGTTTGTCTTTCAAAGATGAGATCCTGAGAGAAAATAGCACTGCAGCTATTTTACCACTGATTATACTGATAAACGTTCTATCTTCTCTTTGGTTATTGCTGTGATAGGTAGGATTAAAAATGAAATTATCAGTATAATCTGTAAAAAAAAAAAAAAAAAAAAGAACTGAAGTAAGACGGTTATGGGTTTGTTTGGGTCTGTGAGCAAAGCCAGAGTGAAATGTTGAAGATAAGTTTTATACTACTAATTCTAGAAGATTTTTGGTTTGATTTTAAGACCAATCTAGAGTTTGATTTTAGTGACGCATCTTGAAACCACACAGCAGAGACAAAGCCTTTATGAGCTGGTCTACTTAGTTTACTGTAGTTTTGTTCTTTTCTGTACTACTTCCCTCTCCATGGCTATTAGGAAAACATTTGGTATAAATCTGGTCATATGAAAGAAGCAAAAAAGGCATTTTCAAATGAAATTTAAATGTTGCAAAATGGTCATCATTTGTGGAAGCCCTGCACTTTACATTTCAAGTATATACTCAATTACAAATGTTAGTTATAATGATCTGCTTTAGTATTTTTGTGGGTTATGCAGTCTTTATTAGCAGACCTTGAGAAAGCA
Organism: Todiramphus chloris collaris; assembly: GCA_025345505.1. NCBI lineage: Eukaryota > Metazoa > Chordata > Aves > Coraciiformes > Alcedinidae > Todiramphus > Todiramphus chloris. The sequence continues at coordinate 3,649,094 of JANVCC010000068.1, forward strand.
TGAAACACCCCCCTACAAACACTTTCAGATTAGCATACAGTTAAAATCTAATTAAGGCAGTGCCCATTATACAGGGTTATAATTTACAATTTAAAACAATTGCCTTGTAAATCAACTAAATATGCATTTAAACAAACAACAACAACAACAACAACAAAACCCTTAGCAATTCTTGACCTTTTAAAATCGGGAGTAATCAATCCAGGCTTGTTTTCTGCTTTAATGCATCCTGGCACCTCAAGTTTAAATGCCAAATGGTGTTTCTTTTCTCTCTTGTGGGTCTGAGGACATTAGTTGTAGAAGTTAAGCAGAATGACAGCTTGCTTTGTCTGATGGGCAGAGCTCCTGACTGACTTGTTTTTACTTTCCTCCATAATAAGTCGTTAATAGGAATTCACTGGCCTGCAGGGCAGAGTTAATTTGTCACAGATACTGAGTTGATGTAACAGGAATGGAATGCAGTAGAACAATAGGGAGGGATTTTTTTTGGATGTGGGCTCTTTTGGACTTGATGTCAAACATTTTCCAATAAAGAAGTTATATCTTAACACAGTGAAATTTCCTTGCTTTTAAGTAATTGTGCTGTGTTTGAAAAGGTATGTTCACTGCTGTATATTTGAACAAAGAGAAAATTTGGAGATTTCTTTCCTTAAGTTTCTGTATTGCATAGTCAAATATTTCAATGCTATTGAAAATATGTTTGCATATGAATAAGTATAAGAGTTGCTATTAATCAAGTATTATTCTGAGACGAATTATCTTTACTTACGTGGGGTTTTTTCTTGTTGTTTCACAGTTAGAAAACATGATTTTCTTTTTCAGGATTTAAATTACCCAGGTTTCACTCTAAAGACACTTTTTCCTCAATTTGAGTCGTCATCTACTATATTTTTCTAACCCAGAAAATGCTCATAACAGGAATAACATTTTAAAAAGAGGTAAAATGTGTAAATACTGTAATGAAAAAATTGCAAAGCTAAAGTAGGACCTAGGATAGTTTCTAAAGAAAGTTTACGCCCGTCTCCTGTACAACAAGTAAGTTGTTCCAAACTCACTCTCCTGATTCAGTAGCTAGTCTTTTAGATCCTACATTGTCTTTTAATTTGCTAAGTGAAGAAACCCTAATTATTTTCTGAATTCCTGTATTACTGTGAGCTGTCAGAGCTGCAGTACTGATATACCATTATTTAAACTGATATTCCATATAAGACTTTGCCATTTTTTAAAGATGAAATCCTTATTTCTGTCATGCTGATGAGATAGGCACTTATTAAGCTGGCCAATTAAAAAATATATAATGTATTTTGTTGCTGTTTGTTGAGTTGTCATTTTTCATCTCATGCTTCTGTGATTTAAATACTTATGGTCTTTGAAAAAATGTTTTATATACCTTAGAGTAAAGGTTATATTTATGATGTGTGGTGAGAATGCAAGTCTGGTCTATAAATGTCAGACCGTGTGTCTGTGCTTAGTGCTTAGATTGTCTAAGTTATACCTTAAGTGGTTATCAAGGAGATGGCAGCATGTTTTCTGACATCTTCATTTCAAACTGTATTTTTTGATAGAAAGTAGAATGCAGATGTAGTTTCTAGGACTGTGCATGAGGTAGAAATGCAATGTTATTTAAGATGAGGTTCAAGTTCCTTGGTTAAAGGCATAGACTGCCTAGTCTAAAATTAAGCTTGGATTAACTGCTTCTAGTTTGCATTTATGAGACTTTCCAACCTCCCTAGAATGAGATGAAATGGAAGAGAAGAGTTGGTAGAAAATCCTTGGAACTGTTGTTGATACAACTAAAGTCAATCCAAGATGGTAAAAGGTAGCTGTAAGATAGTTATTTGTGTTGTTTGTAAAAGAAATAAGCAAGCTTGGTCTTTCAAACATAAATTTCAATTTCTGTAAAGCAGAAGTAGCTATTTTCAGGGGGAAGAATCGTGAAGAAAAAATGGTGTCTTTTTCATAATACCAAAGATGTCCTTGCCAATGGCAGGGAGATTGGTCTAGATGACCTCTAAAGGTCCCTTCCAACCAAATGATTCTAAGATAATATGTAAGTGAAGACATGATATGTACCAAGCTTTAGCTTAAATAGGAGATCACCAAAATGCCCTTGTGAATGTTTGCAGTTGGCACTGTCTTACACCTTTTGGGATCTCAGCCTACGGTGGGAAAGGACAAATGACTGGTAAATTATAATTCAGAATGGCACAAAGCAAAGCAAATTATGTAGTTTGATACTGGCTTGCATGTCTATAAATTTCCACTACATCATACACCTCAATTATAAGAGAAAAGAAAATGTTACATTTCAAGAAGTACTTCAAAGAGTGAGATGTTCAGAAAATATTCCTAGCACCAGAGTAACCTTTGCAAGTTTTGGTAGCACTTGAAATATTCCCCTACCTATGATTTTATTTGTTTGCTTATTATAATCTGTGTTCTTAATGGTAATTTGGTTGGACAGAATCAAAAGATGACGTGCCTTCCCACTGCTTGATATAAATCTCCTTTGATACAAAGTGAGTTGAGCTGCAGTGAACTTAAATGCTAATGATGAAGACATCAGGCAACCTGCTGTTTAGTATCAGAAAGTTTTAACTTTGGCTTACTCCTGCATATTCCTTGTTCCAGTACAAGTTAAATTGGCATGACTAATGACAAAAAGCTATTCCTATTTGCCGATGAGGAAGTTGTATGATCAAAAAGTCACTAATAGAAGGCATTGCACCGAATCAGCACATGTGATATAGTGCAGGTTTCAATCAGCTGATGAACAATCCCAGTTCTACTTAAAGAAAGATGTAAAACTTATTAAATGGTTTTGGCTGTATGGATGTGACATTCTGACTTTAGGAGAAACAGTATTTTTCTCATGTTCTTAACCTGTGTAATGTCAGAATGTATTCTATATATAGTATGGGATATTATGTTGCTCAATTATTTTCTACAATACGTATTCATCCTTTCATGAATTTTACTTTGAAAATAATGACCTTTCATGGATTGATAAAGAATCATGGCTCCTTCCTTTCTCCGCTCTATGAACTTTTATATAATGAACAGAAGTAAATGACAATTAGTCTTTCATTTAAGCCTTTCAGAGACTTAAATGAGCTAGGGTGTTCTCCCATTTACATGTAATCAGCAGAAGAAAATTTTGATGTCTTTACCTTTCTGCTGGAAGTCTGATCCTGCTGAATTATTCTGTTTCTTAAACTGTGCAGGATTTATATTATTGGCAGAGTGTGGGAGGATATGGGGAAACATGCTTCTTAGGTGGGGCAGGTGTAGCTCATCCATAGTGAGCTACTTTGAGTCCCTTCCTCCTGTGGAATGATTGGTTCTAATTGGGATCTATCACCACAGTAACTGAAAGAAAATGCTGAAATCAGCCACTGCACCTGGTGCAGAAGTTCAGGCACCGTAATGGCAAAGGTGAAGAAGGGTTAAGGGAACATAAATTTCTGCTTTATATCCAATGGGGTATTTTGCAGTTCTTGATTTGCAGCTGTCATTTTCTTGTTTAACTACACAAAGAAACTGTAGGCTGACCCTAGAAAACATTGCTTGTGTGCCATCAATACATATTACTTCACCCTCTTTATCATTAGATACTAACTGTGTAGTAAGACTGAAGGGACCGTGAAGTCAGCAAAGTGCCCTTGTGGCCAGGAAGGCCAGTGGCATCCTGAGGTGTATTGGAGTATGGTGAGTAGATTGAGAGAGGTTCTTCTCCCCCTCTACTCTGCCTTGGTGAGGCTGCATCTGGAATATTTTGTCCAGTTCTGTGTCCCTGAGTTCAAGAAGGACAGGGAACTGCTTGAAAGAGTCCAGTGCAGAGCCACAAAGATGATTAAGGGAGTGGAACATCTCCATCATGAGGAAAGGCTGTGGTAGCCGGGTCTCTTTAGCTTAGAGACTGAGGGGTGACCTCATTAATGTTTATAAATATGTAAAAGGTGAATGTCAGAAGGATGGAGTCAGGCTCTTTTCAGTCTCAACCAATCATAGGACAAGGGTCAATGGGTGCAAGCTGGAACATAGGAGGTTTAATATAAATGTAAAGAGAAACTTTTTCACAGTGAGGGTGACAGAGCACTGGAACAGGCTGCGCAGGGATCTGTGGAGTCTCCTTATCTGGAGACATTCAAAACCAACCTGGATGCGTTCCTGTGTGACCTAATCTAGATGATCCTGCTCTGGCAGGGGGGGTTGGACTAGGTGATCTCCAAAGGTCCCTGCCAACCCCGAACATTCTGTGATTCTGTGATATCTTAAGTCCTCCATCCCCTGTTTCCCACAGTCTATTTTTCAGTCAGCTGTTGCTAATTCTCATTGTTTAGAGTCTGTGGATTTATGTGGAGTTGTGTGTTTGGCAGAGCCCATCACATGATGATCATGTGCTCAAAGGTAATGCTCAATTCTAACTCTGAGCAGGATGAAAGAAAGCCCATCTCTTCCAGGAAGGAGATTCTTTAAATACATTGAGAATCCTGTGGTGTTCTTGATCCATTTGAAAGAGTTAGTTATAGTCCTGGGGTAAACTAGTTGCAAGACTGATTTATTTGTATTTCTATTATTCAGCTGATAGCCTGCTCATTTTATATTAAAATTATGACCTTGTTTTACACCGAGAGATTGAGAAATGAAAATATTTGAAAGTAGAATTAGAATCCCCCCCTGTCTATTCCTTTTTCCCTACTTTTGTTAGATTTTACATTAGCGAGTGGTATTGACTGCTAATTTTTTACTCTGTTATTTTGATTATAGTTCAGACTATAGTTCTCTGAAGGTGGTTCCTACATCATGCACAGTTTTAATTTTAGCTAAGTTTTTCTGACGTGTTGGTAGTTAGCTCTAGCAAAAGTCTCAACTTAGGAAAAGAAGCTTTATCGGTTGGTTTTGATTTAATAGTTTGATTTGGTTTAATAGCTGCTATTCTGAAGTATTATGGAAAAGGTAAGAGAAATAGTTTCTCAGTCGAAAATCTCAGCAAAACACCTTGTTTTATGATTTTCATTCTTCTTTGCAAGAAATTGTCAATCATTTGCATGTCTTTTTATGTTTTGTATATTAGAGCATTGCTATAAATTTTTTTTTTAAATTGTTGAAATTGTAAATGTTAAAGTGTGTTATACATAAAAACTATGTCTTGGGGTGTTGGCATCATAATTTAAACAAATTGTGGTAGTTACTGTGGTTTAGTAAATTAATTTGAGCAAATTGGTTTGTTTGTACTTTTTGGACCTACTTTCATCATGTTAGATAATACAGTTCAGCTTCATGTTTTGTTGTTGAAAGTGTTGGAAAAGTTTTGAAGAAACCACAGTGAGAGTGTAGTGAGGAACAACAGAAATACAATGTGAAGAAAAAGATCTGTACAGTTTTCTGTAAGTCAGTTAAGAAACTACCTAAACCCCAGTTTCTCATCAATAAAAGCTGCACAGTTGTTTTTTTTTTGTGGGGTGGCTGACACGCTGGAGGGAAGGGATGCCATTCAGAGGGACCTTGACAGGCTGGAGAGATGGGCCCATGTCAACCTCATGAAGTTCAACAAGGCCAAATGCAAGGTCCTCCATCTGGGTTGGAGCAATCCCAGGCACCAATATAGGCTGGGCAGTGACTGGCTTGAGAGCAGCCCTGAAGAAAAGGACTCTGGAGCACTGGTGGATGAGAACCTCATCATGAGCCACCAGTGTGCTCTTGCAGCCCAGAGGGCCAATCGTATCCTGGGCTGCATCAAGAGAAGAGTAGCCATCAGGTTGAGGGAGGTGATTCTCCCCCTCTACTCCACTCTCATGATACCTCACGTGGAGTACTGCATCCAGTTCTGGAGCCCCTATTACAGGAAGGATATGGATGTGCTGGAATGTGTCCAGAGAAGGGCCATGAGGATGAACAAAGGGATGGAGCACCTCTGCTGCAAGGACAGACGGAGGGAGTTGAGGTTGTTCAGTCTGGAAAAGAGAAGGCTCCGGGGAGACCTTATTGTGTCCTTCCAGTATCTGAAGGGGGCTACAAGAAAGCTAGTGAGGGACTTTTTAGGCTGTCGGGCAGTGATAGGACTGGAGGGAATGGATTAAAGCTAGAGATAGGTTGATTCAGGTTAGACATTAGGACGAATTTCTTCCCCATGAGGGTGGTGAGACACTGGAACAGGTTGCCCAGAGAGGTGGTGGAAGCCCCATCCTTGGAAGCTTTTAAGACCGGGCTGGATGGGGCTCTGAGCAACCTGCTCTGGTGGGAGATGTCCCTGCCCATGGCAGGGGGTTTGGAACTGAATGATCTTTAAGGTCCCTTCCAACCCTGACAATTCTATGATTCTAAATGCAGACAGAAGGGCTTTGCTAATCTGTCTGCACAGATCAATAGATGGGGCAGCTGGAAAGGAACTGTTGTCTAGTCTTGTTTCTTCTTTGATGTTATCTGCAAAATGGACCACAAACTTTTTGTTTTGTTAATAAATAATATTTCTTTGCCCTTTCTCTGGAAAAGTTCGGTGTTAGTTGTTAATGTGATAAGTAAGTTATTTAAAAATAGTTTTTCTTTATGTTGGAATGGATGGATATGATGTGTATGACTATTTTCCTTCTCTTCATAACCTTTCTTTGGTCATTGAATCCTTGATCTGAATATTTATTTTTGAGATGATTGTAAAGAACACCTCCAGAGATTGTTAACATTTGTCAGCTCTTGGAATGACAGCTCCAGTCACTATAGAAGACAAGTTATTTTCCTCTTGAAGAAAAGGGATGCTAATCTCCACCTACAGTAACATGTTTTGAGAAACATAATGCACTAAGAAAATGTACCAATTACTTGGCTGAAAATTGCTTCCCTCTGCAAGATAGACAATCATAACATTTTTGGACTTTTTTTTTTTTTTTACTAGTTTCATAACATAACTTCCTCTTTTGCAAACTAAAGCTTCATGTTGCCAAGAACAGATGAATGTTCTATCAACTCTTGGAGCAGCGTTGCACTGTGGTGTGGCATTTCAGATTTCAGTCCAGATTATGCCCCTTGCCCAGGCTCTGTAACTAGAAAACAAATAGCCTCTGATTTATTAAGAGAAGAAGTAAGTGACGAGCCAGTATGGTTCATAATTCATGTATGCTCCCATGTGTTTTATTTACACAGCTATGAGGGTAGTTCTTACACTGCCACCCATGATGGGCAGCTTTTATTGATGAGAAGCTGGGGTTTAGGTATAGTTTCTTAACTGACTTTCAGATTTTTTACTGATTTCTACCTTCAAGTAATGTAGGGGTAGGAGGTGGAAAGTGTATGGATGTGCATATATGTGTGTAGATCTCAATATGTTTATTTGCATATACTAAATATACTAAGCCAAAAGAGGGAGGAAAATGGCAATTATATTAATGAAGTTGTTTAATTGCGTATAATGAAATTTTTAATTTACTGCAACCTACTGAAACTATCATTGACCTAATAAAGATTATACCCCTTTGCTTGTATTGTTTCCTATTTAAATCAGCAGGAGTGTATTAAAGCAAACTGTTTAATTGTTGAGAGATTAGATTGAGATGTAGAAGGAAAATAAAAAAACATATTAATATAAAAATTGACTCTATTTAATAAGCAGTTAGACAAAACTATCTTTTTAAGATGTTTTGTGCCACAGGCTTATGACATTAGCAAATGAGTCATATCAAGTCACTTTACATGAAAAGTTTTCTAACATTGCAGCTGAAAGTCATTTGTAGTCATGGCTTTTAAAAATAAAGAATTCTGGTTTCATCCCAGGCCTCTTAAGGAGCATAAAGATGGCCTTTAAGGGCAAGGGAGAGTGAAAGAGAGAACAGGCTTAATTACAGTTCTTTCAAAGGACTTGTTCTGTGATTAACAGGCCATTAACCGACACCAGAGCAATTTTTGCGGTGGAATGAAATGTAAACAGAATAGTTGGAGTAGTGTCTGGCCCCTTTCTGCCATGTGCTTCCTCCCATCCCACCACTGTGCCTTCTTGGTGCTCAGCCCCACCTGTGAAGCATGTTCCTTCTTGCTCTGCTGCCAGCAGTCTTGTAACCTTGTCTCTTCATCTCCCTGTGACACCCTGTTTTGTTAGCAACATATCTGTTGCCCCTACAGGGGAATCAAAAAAAGGAACTGCAGAGGTGGAAGAAGGTGAGAAAAATTGCTGCTGAAGTTTGAGTCCTGTGCAGAGTTGCAGGAACAGGCACCTAGTAGGATGTAATTGAGGTAATTAGGAAAAAAGTGATGCTAGCATAAAGGCTGGAACATCTGTTTAATGGTTTAGAAGAAGTTTAATGTTCAACTTCACTAATGGCACTGAAACTTTTTATCATTAATGCTCACGAAAGAATGACTCACTTTCTGATGTCTAACGATTTTTTGAGAAGGACTCTTCCAGCTGGAGCTCTGCAACTGTTGCATTTGAAGTCATAATGCTCCTGAATAATTCCAGCAGGACAGAACCTATTTTAGGGCAGGTTTTTTAATGCATATTTTTATCATTTGACTAATTCTCTTATATTTGTTTTATACATGGGGAAACACACAGCTGAAGTCAAGATTTTGTGTAGGGAGGATTGCCGTATTAACTGTAAGCCTGGCAATCCAATTAACTATGTAATGATTTGAATATTTTTTTCCAGAAACACTTTTTTTTTTTTTTAATTTTTTTTTTTTTTTCCTCTCCCCTCTTAGTGATTTTCATCATCCCTCTGTTACTTTTAAGCTAGCTATATCTTTGGAAAAGTAATAAAAGCTTATTTCCTTTGTAACTTGGTTTGTATGCTCATGGCTGTCACATTAATCTGGTGTTCGTATTAGATTTTAATAAAAGGCTACATAGCAAGAAGAAAGAGGGCATGCTGATAGTATAGAATATTCCATGTAATTTAGTTTTTTATTTTTAATATTTATGCTTTTGGTATATTATGAATGATGTTGGGCTTTGCCAAACATCTTTTATAAAAAACCCCCAAAAAAACAAAACCCTAAAAACAGTAGTTATGTTAAGGCAATACTAAGGCAGTGATAAAAGAAAAAGGGTGAAAGGGTAGTAATCTGCCAAAGGCTCATCTGTTACCTGGCTCTGGGGTTCAGGGAAAGGACAAGAATATTAACAGTGAAGCTACATTGCTTACTGACAGTTGCATTTTCCATTTTAAATTCTGATTAATTTTTACATATTTTGGGGAGTTAGCATAAAACAGGATTTTGGTGGTGTTTGTGTTGGAATTCTTCTTGAAGTTTTATATAGGATATGCTTGTATAATTAATTGCTACCACAGGAACGCAGCTCCCTTCTCTGTTTCCACATGCTGTGGGGTTGAGGCAGTCAAGTTGTCCTTCCACTCCTTGATAAACAAATGAATCCATTGAGGTTGCTTCCTACCTATGTGGCTAAGTTTTGGCTGGTCTCATGTTTAAGATGACAGGTACATCTTCTTGTGTGTGGCAATCGTAGAAGAATATGGCTGGTACAACTTTAAGCAAACAAGGAATTCATATATGCCCTGCTCTTACAGGGAGGAGAGTCTGGCTATTAGTAATTCCTAAATGTTATTGCCATCTCCTTATTTGGCATTGAACATGTAAACTGTTGTTCCTTTTTTCCTAAATTACAATCTTATAGTTTTAATTAAAACAAGGGGGAACCCTTCCTCTCTTCCCAAAGGACTGTTAAAATCAGTATCTTCATAGGTAAACTGAATTTAATGCCTTCTATTGTGGGAGGAGAGGAACGAAGGGAAAGATAAGAAATTAGGTTTTCTGTTGAATTTCCTGTGTCCATAAACTAACAAAACTTCTAAACCTTGCCAGTACTGGATTTTCAAAGTTATTGTGTCTCCTGAAGATCTATATTTTAACAGTGCCTGTTACACCGGCCACCTCAGATTCCACTGAAGCCTGTTGGTTTTGTATATCATTAGGGGAACCTAATGAAGTTCAACAAGGGCAAGTATAGAGTCCTGCACCTGCAGAGGAATAATCCAGTACACCAGTACCAGTGAGGGGTTGACATGCTGGAAAGTAGCTCTGTGGAGAACAACCTGATAGTCCTGGTAGACAACAAGTTAACCATGAGCCAGCAGTGTGCCCTTGTAGCAAAGAAGGGAAATGGTATCCTGGGTTGCATTGAGAAGAGTGTGACCAGCAGGTTCAGAGAGGTTCTCCTCCCCCTCTACTCTGCCTTCAGGAGTCCATGTCTGGAGTATTGTGTCCACTTCTGGGCTCCCCAGTTCAAGAGAGGCAGGGAAGTAGTGGAGAGAGTCCAGGGGAGAGCTAGAAAGACGATTATGGGACCGGAATGTCTCTGTTAGAGGGAAAGGCTGAGAGACCTGGGTCTGTTTAGTCTGGAGAAGACTGAAAAGGGATCTTATCAATGATTCTCAGTATCTAAAGAGTGGATGTGAAAAGGATGGGGCCAGTCTCTTCTCAGTGGTGCCCAGTGATAAGACAAGGAGCAGTGGACACAAACTAGAATACAGGAGTTTCCACCTAAACATAAGGAAAAACTTCTTTACTGTGAGGGTGAGGGAGCTCTGGACCAGGCTGCCTAGAGAGGTTATGGAGGCTCATTGTCTGGAGACTTTCAAAACCCTACCTGGACATGTGTCTGTGCAATGTGGTCTAAGTGAACTTGCTTTGGCAGAGGGGTTGAACTAGATGATCTCCAAAGGTTCCTTCCAAGCCCTACCATTCTGTAATTCTGTGATCACAGCACCTCTGGAAATTGAGATAAATAGCTAAACTTAGACCAAGTACAGATTTATGGGCTTGTAATACCCTGAGACTGGAGACTGCAAGCAGTGCAGAGGCTTCTTTCCTACTCTCCAGGCTGGACTTTGGTTTGTTTGTTTGCTTGCTTACTTGTTTATTTGTTGTTTTGGGGTTTGGGTTTTTTTTTTTGTTTGTTTGTTTGTTTGGGGTTTTTTACATATTTTCTATGGGGACAGTGATCTAGTACATGTTTACAAAAGGATGTGCTTGGACATGGACTAAAGATACACAACAGCGTACAGGGTGAGAACAATGACTACTGCTATGAATTCCCAACAATTTAATTCATCACTAAGAAAATGAGGTGGGAATCTGTGTGTGCGTGTCCATATGCATACTCTCACTCTTTCTTGTTAGTATGTATTTTGTGGATGCTTGTAAAATGTATATGTGCTTTTTCTGTTAGAAGAAAATGTTTCTTTGATATCTCTCTGTCGCGGTTTAGGGTCAGGGCAGCCCCTAAAACCTATAACAGAC
>JANVCC010000068.1:3660353-3744727 GCA_025345505.1 Todiramphus chloris collaris
TAAAATCATTGAACAGAATTAGTTCAGTTTTCACTCAAACCAGGACACTCTCACTGCTTACTGTCTATATATACATTGCTTTCAGATTTTAGAATTCACTGTAATTTATTCTGCACATGTAATGTGCAAAGTAGCATAGGGAAATACTAAGCCATAATTAAGTACAGCGACAATAAGCTCTATGTGTTTATAAAAGTCAATAGTAACAGTGAAGTCTAGGACTGTGACACTTGGTTTTTTGACAGATTTGAAGTAATTTGAGCAGGATTCCTTGGAATCTAGCTCCTTGGAAGTGTCAAGGTTAAAAACCCCAACAAAACAATGAAGCTCTGCTTTTCTTTCCTTTTATCTTTTTCTAATGGCAGGAATAGAAGACAGATGGTTTTGTTTTTACAATGTATTTTCACAGGACTTAAAATCAAAATACAATTGATTTTATTCTTGAGAGATTTACTTTAGAATTATATTTGGATTTTTGGAGGTCTCAATACTCTTTGCAAAATAACTACTGCTAATCTGTTCCACTTTCAGTGGTAAATATTTCTGTCCACTTATGTCTGAGAAAGTACACCAGCTGTAGTTTGTTTGCCTGGGAAAAAGTAAAGCTGAGTTTTTGTACGTTGGAGGAGAAAGGCAGGATGAAAGCATTTACAGATATGGTTTGTGTGCATCCTTTCTTGGAGATGATAACCTCCTTTGGTTTATCAGAGGAAGGTCCTGCGTGGGGGGGGACTCTTGTTTTTATAGCCAAGATTTCCACTTGCTTTGTCCAGATGGACTTTTTGTTTCTGCGATTGCTATTGTTAAAATCTGGTTTGGTAGGTGGGCAAGAATGACACTTGTTATGGATTACTTTGTTAGTAGTTGTTAGAATGGTAATGTGGCTTTTATCTCTTCTGGAAGTCTTTTTATGAGAGTCAATGAAGTGTTATAAAAACGACATAATGATGTTAAAGGAGTATATGTCATCGGTGACCTCAGGATATCTTGATATCTAGTTCATGATTGATGGGCCCACGGGGGAGAGGAGAGGCAAAAGCAGCAGTCTACTGCCCATCTTAAATTTCTAAATGCCATACAAGATGTGCAAGAAATAAAGAATAAGAACTAGGATCCTTATTAGGTGAAGTTATATACTGTAACAAATTTTGTGAAGTAATTCAGAGGCTCGAATACTTACATTGCCTTAATAATAAGAGTGGCATTGGTTGTACATGCTTGCTTTGAGGTCCAGACTGCAGATGAATTTGAGTGTGGAAGTCTATGTGTAATGATTAAAAGGGGAAAATGGGATTTAATGGTGATCTTCCCTTGTAGCTAGCATGATTATTGTAATGACGGAGGGGTAGAAAGAGAAAGATTGCTGTTGGATTGGCTGATCCTGATTAATGTCATCCTTAAGCATTTAGGGGAAGGGGTGAAATATTCATGTTCAAGAAAACATTGAGGGAGGGTGAATTTTCAGAAAGACAGAAAAAGGTAAGAGAACGGAAGTGAAAGAGGAGAATCAGATAATTGCAGATTTACCTAACTTAAATCCAAGAAAAGTGCTGGAACTCAGAATCTTTAGCAAATGCTTTGAAAAAATAAATTAAAATGTGGGTGTCTTGACGGAGAGCTACTCTTGTCAAACCAGTCTAATTTAATATTATAGAAGTGGCAGGCCTTGTAGATGTCAGAGAAGCTGTGGATGAGATGCATCTTGCCTTAAACACCTGGACACTTTCTTTTTTGCATGCTGCGCTTACAAGTAAGCAAAAGAAATACATGGTAGATTAAACAGCTGCAAGCTGAATCATCCAGTAGTTAGGAAACTGTAGACTAATTGTGTGAAGCATCTGCTATTGAATAGGGGGCTGAATGTGTTTTTGGAGGGTTTAGTTTGCTTACTTTGAAGGTGACTGTGAGGAGGGAGCAGCAAGAAGAACCCTGGAGGACAGGATTAGGATAAATATACTGAAGAGATAGTCTATTAAGTAGGGTCAAATTTAATAAGGACTATTGCAGTGTGCTACACTTTAGAATAATTAACTGCACAAATACAAGGTGGAGGAACACCTGGTTGGACAAAAAATGAAGAAAAATTTACAACTGTATGGAATACTACACTAAATGTGAATCAACAGTGTTCTGCTGTTTGAAAAAAGAAATGATAAACTGCGCTGCATTATGTTATGTATAATGGGATCTTGGCTGAACTGATGGATCAGTTTGGGGCACTGAATTTCAAGAAAGATGGGGTAAACAGGTGAATCATGAAGGTAAAAATAATGGAGTAGTTACAAGGTAGAAAAGGAGTAGTTACAAGGGCTATTAAGACTAGGAGAAGCAGTGAGTTCAATTGTGGAGAGATTCAGGTCTGATGTTAAGAAAGGAATTCTGTAAAAGTGAGGGAAGTAACATCATCTAATACCTGGGGAGGGCTGTGGGATCTCTGCTGCTGGAAGTCTTAGTTGGAAAAGTTACATGGATGTCTGTAGCAGAAGTGATCGATCTAGCTGCAGGCCTGGATTAAATCACCTATTGAGACCTTCTCAATATATTGTCTTGTTTTCTGGTTTCCTTTAAAGAAAAAAAAAAAAAAAAGAGCAAAATAGCCATCTATGAGTCAACCAAAAATGTTATACAGCAGTATTACTCAGTAATATCCAGTGTGGCCTTTTAATATGAGATTGCTTCTGGGATTTCTCACTCATCTGTTTACTGATTACTATCATTATCTTGATTGTTTCTTTCCTAGGGAAAAACAGACCAAAACCCCAGACTAAGTCATCGAGTTTCTTAGGGGAAGAAAAATGTCAAAAATGTCATTCATTTGGGAAATTTAATTGCCAAGTCCTTTTCTTGGTCTTCCCTGCAGTGTGTCATATAGTGTCTTACTCTAGTCTTGCAGAACACTACAAGATAACAAAGTGTATAAGGTGTCAGTTTTCCATTATCTGCATATTCGGTTTATTGGGACTTGCTGCAGCATAGTGTGGTCCAAATATTTTATTATTCAGGAAGCAGCATTTTAGCTCATATACATGACAGGGAACATTTTTAAAAAATCTTTTATATTGAGTTACTGTCATGGCAGTAAAGCATATCACTGGTAATTTTATTGCTGTTATCTAGCTAAATATTACCGATATTATTTATTTATTTATACTAACTAGCCTCATGCTGTTGGGATGGGTAAACTATACTGAAGAAATCTCTTTTATATTGACATTCTTCCTTTGTGTTCTTTTTTCAAATGGATGTACATTAGGGGACAAAAGTTCTAAATTTAAGCATGTTTGATGGCACACAGAAGTGACAAGAGCTTTTTTTCTGTAAAATGCATCCTTTTATCTAATGTGTTGCCTGCCTGCTTAAGGAAATGAGGCATATGCTATCACTCCATCTCTATCTGTGCCCTAATAGCTTATGGATCTTTTGGCCAATTTAAACCAAGATCTTAAAACTGTTGAGGTCATAGAGATTGTATGAAAATTGGTGTTGACAGGGAGTAGACATCCATGTTAATGCCCCTATTGTGAAGAAGGAAGGAAAGTTCTGCTCTTATCACCTTTATTTTCAGTGTGTATTAAGGAGCTAGATGCATCACTGCTTGGGAGAAAAGGTAGTGAGGTAAGAGTCTAGGTGTTGAGGAGTCTATGAGTAAACTTGGATGTATAGTGGCACTCTCTGGGGATGTTGGGAAGATATGGGCTATTACAATGGCAGATGTTAAGAATATGAAGGAAGACTGGGGATTGTGAGGGACATGGGTGGTGCCAGGCTAATTAGTTTAGCTGCTCAGAGAACAGTAAGTTTAAGATCCTTTACTTGTTTTGTTCCTGAAATTGTTCCTTCTGTTGATTGAAATTCAGCCACAGACTACCAGACATAGACTGCAAATTAATCTAAAAAGATGACAGTAATGTTTATGAGCTTCTGGTTATGATTTGGTTATACTGAGGAGACTTTCATAATACAGTATAGAAAATTCTGTGCCCCTTGTTCTATTTCCTTTCAGAAATTATTCCAGGCCACTATGACACTTCCATGGTTGCATTTCCCATTTCTTTTAGCCTTTCCTTTAAGAAATGTTAGTAATCACTCACTCTTCAGTAACAAGCATTGAAGAAAACCTAGGGGGAAGAAAAAGTTAAGGCGTATATTTGCAATCACATCACTCACAGAAGAGTCCAGAGTTACAAATTCACAGACAAAAATAAAACTAGAAATAAGGCATAGTATGCTATTATATAGCCAGCACGTGGTGTTAGGCAGATTGCACATCTGATCTCACTGGCTAGCAGCTCTTGTATTACAGCAATTTATATTCCTAAGAATATCCTGAGTGAAAATAACTATTCTTACAAAATTTACTTTGTGGAGGGAAGAGGTCTTGGATGAAAGAGATCTGAGATATGGTATGTCTCATATTTGTACATTGTTTCTTTTCTAGGTGTTAAGTATCAGCTGAGATATTTTAAAAGTAGTAGCAAGTGATCCACATTTGAAACAGTACCTAAGATATTTTATACATCAGTATGTGAAGCATTTAAACTTATTTATTTCAGATTTGACTTAATGGAACTTCATCATAATAGTTTCTTCATTTTTATTCAAGATTGGTAGGGTTCTACCCATTTACCAGATGGAGGAATATATATGGAGATGTCAACTACTAACTATAGCCAGGATTATGGATTGTTACATGCTCTGCAACTCATCTGAAGTATTTCTTTATCGATGTGTGCAGAAGTGTTTTGGGCTAGAACTGAGCAAATGCTTATCAGCTGGCTTAGTCTAACACTGTTAGTTTTCTTCAGTTTCAAAGTTTATATATTTTTTTCCTCTAATTAAACAGATTTGACTATTTTTTCATTTTAGTTTTTTTTAAAGGCTAAAAGACAAGGAGCAAGACTAACATCTCAGCATAAAGTATCTCATCTGGAAGGTGCTGAACCCTCTGAATAATACCAGAAAATCATAAAATCTTTTGTTTGAGAAAGCTCTGAAGACCTACAGCACTGGAGATGTGATCTCCATTCCATAGGAAGATCTCCATTCTGGCCACCACATAATGTGAATTACTCATTAGATTCCGTGACTAACTTTCAGGTGTTCTCAAAGTGGTTTGTGTGACTGTTGCTATTCATAGAGAAAACTGTCATAAAAACATATCTCCTGCAAAATACATAATTCATGCTTATGATCTCCTGATTTACATAAAATGAAGTCAAGGATCCAACTCCTCTATCTTAAAGTTATCTGGTTTCTAAACAAATCCAGGACCATGAATAAGATTATTTGCTGTCCAGGTGATGAGCACCAAGTCTTGATGAATCCTTGAGTCTTGGATGACATAAACCCACATTATCACCTTTTCACAGTGCAACTCTATAACCATATAGAGTTGCACTGGTAACCTGAAAAGGTTGGTAACATTAAAAGATGTATTGCACCATGCTCGCATTCATGCAATAACAAATAATTTAGCTGATGAGTAGTTCACATATTGAAGGTAATTCATGGTAATTTTTTGTGTCATTCAGGAATCTCATAGAATATGATAGGACCCTTTCTGTTCAACTTTCCCAATCACTGCTTTGAAACTTCACAGTAGAATTGAAATTAGTGAGACAAATGAAACCTCATCTTTTATTTTACTGCGGATCATGATAATATTACCATAAGGTTAATTAAATTGTATAGCCACAAAGCCAAACACTAGATAGACGTTATCATTTCTAAGCTTGGAGGATATGACCTCTGTTTACCTTCTTATCAAAATATCCATGAAATCTATTTACTGTGGCCATCATTCAGAATTGCAGAGAGCAAGACTCCTCAGAGAATATGAGAAGGCAGAAATCCAGTAATACCAGAAATCTGATTCATTGAACTCTGCCAGCCTGAAGATGTAGTGTGATACAATAAGGAGGTTTTTGGTTTTTTATTTTTCTCTGTGTTCCAGTGTGAACCACCTAGCTTCAGCCAGCTAGTTTCCCTTTTGCTCCTTTTATATTTTCATTACTTCTTGAAGAAATGGTTTCTGCAGAGTGCCTATACTGAGTCTCTTCTCTGATTATTTTATTTATTTATTCCTGGAGAAGCTTTTCTTTCTCTGTTGAGTACTGAGGAGACAAAAGAACTTAGCTGCCTATGTAAGCACCTAAGCTTCAATAGTGTGAATATCCACTCTCTCTGGAAACCAGAGGTAAACAGAACTTTAAGGGGGTTGTTACACAAATCACTTGTTTTGCCTTTTTTTTTTTTCTTTCTTTTTTTCTTGATGTGTCTGTGTGATTGTTGTTAATGCCCTCATATTTTGAAGTATTATCTGTGCCGTATCTGTACACTAGTACTACAGTATCAGCTTGTTGCAAGTAATAGAACTACTGTAAATTATTGCTTATGATACCATACTGAGAAATACTTGTTCTTACATGTAGCTAAATAAAACTTGTTGCAGATGGATGATGCAAATTGCAAGCAGGAGATAATGAAAAAAAGCATTGGTAGAAGAGAGATTCAGGACATGTTAGCAAAGTTACTGCTCGGATTTAGTTGCTCAGACAGACCTGTGATAAAGGCTGTGGTAGTGGTTGCAATCTCACTCAAAACCTGTTAATTAAGACTGTGAGTGGTCCTTAATGAATTATTGTTATTGCTTTGACTATCTGAAAAGCCAGTATTGAACTAGAAGAACTTTTCAGAAACTTGCTTATCTCTGATTAAAAAACCAAGAAGCTCTTACACAGAAGGGAAACTAAGTCAACAACTAAATAAATCATTGGAAAGAGCATTCTTGGCTTCATTGATATCCTGTATTCAGGGAATTTATTATGTGAGCAATAACAATTTCATATATAGTCCCTGAGGAACCATGATTGCTGAGGACACCTCAGCTTCATTTCCAGCTGTATGAAAAGCTAGCAGGCCAAAGAATTTTGGACAGATAACAAAAAGCCCAAAGTAAAATAATATAGATCCCATAAGGAACTGGACCCATGACAGTCATGTAAAACTGCAGAATAAGTCTGCCCCACCAGCAGGGAAATATAGGTGAATCCAAAAGAATAGATCACATAGAAAATTGATACCATAGTCATGAGCCACAAGCATGTCTCTAGGCATCCAGCCTGGAGCTCAATTAGAACAGATCATGCTGTTTCTCTTTGAGTAGACTTAGAGCAAGCCTGAAGGCTATTTGCGTTCTGTGAAGATCTAAGTGTTCTTCAGCATTGTGTGGTGTTACTACATTTCAGTCTGTTGGCCTGACCTTTAATCCTCAGTTGGCCTGTCATTCAGCATTTGAAATACCTGAATATTTGGTTCAGCTTTATATGGGGTGATCACTTTGATCCTAGATCAAAGATACAAGCACAAAACTGTTTTAATTAAAGTGCTGTGATGTACTTCAGAGATAGGTTGGTAGAGTTTTCCAGCTTGCCTGATCCTGTCAGGTTGTAGAAGCGAAGTCTTGAAAATTAATGCTCTTTTCCTCTCTTTCCCCAGACTGCTGTTTACAAGTGCTGAAAATTGTTCACGTTTTCAGTGTGTGAAATGCAGCTCCCTTTGAACATATCCTAGGGGATGGAGCTGGGAAAAGGCTATCTTACTTAATGTCTAATTAAAGTCTTGTAGTTTTTTAAAGCTCTGACTTTCAGTGCAGTGGAAAACTTCCGAGGTTTCTCAGTTCTGAAGTTTGCAAGTAAAAGTTGAGCAATTTTCTGGGAGCCTGACTTACGGGCCCAATCCTTCATAAAGTTTGGTCTTTTTCAATTTTTTTTTTCCCTCTGCTTCCCATAGTAATTAAGCAGTACAAACAACCTGATTGTTTTGTGGGGATGGTGGGGTTTTCTGTTTGCTTTGTTTTGTATGTGTGTGTGTGCGTGCAGTATGCTGGTTGGTCACTTGCTTGGTTTTGGGTTGGTTTTGGGGTTTTTTTTTCAGAGTCCTGCTACTTCTGAAAATGGATAATGTGTTTTTTGGCATACAGCTTTTGTTTGTGTAAGAAACTTTCATGCCAATTGTCTTCAATTGAAAAAAGACTGATGAGTTTCCAGAATAAGGTGTCCTATGTGGAATATTAGGTATCACAGGTTAATGTCCACCCCTCTTTACTGTGTGAATGCCACTAACCTGTCAAATCAATGACTCATGCAAGCATGGTGCTGAATGGGTGTTGTCAGCCCAAGGAAGGTTGAGCATTGTATCTCAGCAATTAGGTTATTAGTCCTGTAAAGGTGAGGTCTTTGTAGCCATGGTACCGATAGAAGAAGCTTGTGCTTTTGGTTTGGGATTTATCATCTTCCAGTACGCTCTGTTGGGGTAGTTTCAAGGGAAGAGTAGCTACAGTGAAAAGAAAACAATGGTCTGCACTGGCAACCAGAAGGCAAGACTTGAGAATGATCATTCCATACTTGCCTTGTTTCGTAAATTATTTCTCTGAGCATGAGCTGTTTTCTGCTGGTTTAGATGGCCTCTTGATTGGACCCAGAAAACAGTGTTGCCGAAATGATGTTTGGGAGGTTCATCACCTGTGCTGGGTCTGCTGCCTTGACCAGGACCTGATCTGGAGTGCTGGATATCCAGGGTGTAGGAGGACTGTGACAGATCACAGGGACATCATTGCTGCTGCTTTTCGTGGTCAGGCTGTAACCTGTTATGAGGCTAGGTTTCCATCCTTTGTGATCTTGGCCTCTAGGACTATGGCCTCTGAGCTGGATATCGATCTCTGTAACACTCAGGCCTGTGCTACCATTGGGACCTTATCAGTCTAACTTTAGGATATCACCACTTGAAAGGTACAGCATGACTACAGTCATGCTTATTAGCACTGAAGTCACCTCACATGCATTGGGTAGGTAAACTGATGGAGTGCTTTGGACTGGGCAGTGCGTGCTTCCAGAGACGGGCCAGGTGGGTCCATTATGTGGCTTCAGAGCTGTGTGCTTCTTTATTCAGTCCAGTAGCACTGTCATTAAATATGGGGCTGGTCATATCACCCTGTCTTTCTTTGCCATAATAGCAACCTGCTCAAGTGAAGTTAGTGTTATCACTCTGTTTGCTAAGGATGAAGCTCTGAGGCTGAGAGCAATGTTCTCCAAACCTCAGGTAGGCTTGCCTTTGTTGCAGACTGGTGATTGTGCTCTGACTTCAGAAACTGTGCTTCCAGAAGCTGTCTTGGGGCATGGTTGGTAACTGTGCCTCCTGGAATGTGGAATTGCTCCACCCTAGGTGTGCAGGAATGACCAGAGTATCTCCTTGGAAATTTTTCACATTGGATGTTGGGTAGTACAGAAAGTATTTGAAGAAATTGAATTCAAATCTGGAGCAAGACAGATGTCTCCTCTTTGATACTGTTTCACCAAAGGTGCAGTAAAAGTCAAGTGGGACTTTACCTCAGGACATTGGTTTGAAGCTCCTATCTTCAAATGTAGTATGCAATTCTCAAACTGTAAGAGATGCATCACCTCCATGGGTTTCTTTAGATGGGTTTTGCTTCTGAAGTAAGAGGTATTTTGTGACACTGAAGTTGTTTTGCTGGGTTTGGTTTAATTGCTTTTTTACTGGCCCTGAGCTTGTTTTGTGTAGGGGTAGAAAATCTATAGCTAAGTGGTTATTTATTTGAATCTTGTTGTGTTTGACAGTTACTGTGCAAAACAGAATGTACGACACTGAGCATGAGGGCAGAATTTTTCATTAACTGTCTTAAGTCCAGTGAACCTCCCCAGATAATCCCTCTCTTTCCTGACTTCGTGGGGAAGAAAAATAAGTGTGCTTTCAGTGATGTCAGTAGAAATATTTCAGAATTTAGATGAAGCATAATTGAAACTCATTGTGGCTTAGCTTATGCTTATTTCTTCTAGATTTGATTTTCTGCTTTGTCTCCCGTAGCAAAAGAAATCTTGAAGATTTTCCCTGCTCCTCTCCCCAACACCTTCATGATCCTCCTCTCTCCCTCTCGGTATTTTCTTGGCAATACATGTTTTTCTTAGTTTTACTTTTGAAATGAGATCCCAGGTTTGGTGATATTGACTGAGCACATAATTAAAAACCCTACAGTGGCTAGGCTTTGTGTTTTATGTTATGCAAGCAGTCTACAAAGATCAGCGGTTAGCTAAAGCAACTGTGAAGTATTCCTGTAAGAGATGAAAAGGTTATTTAAAAGTATGTTTGTAAGATTAAGAATTTTAAATTGGTGCAGACTTCTAGTCACAAATGATAATGGAAGCAGGAGTCAGGATTGATTGGTGGATTTCTATGCTCCTCTGCACCTCAACTGTTTTTATTTTCAGCCTAACAGATTTGAAGATCACTTTGAAGTTGTGGTATCAAGTTGCATCGTTTTCCACTAGGTAACTTTTGGAGTAGGCCATGGCATGTAAACAATCTATAAGCAGGAGTTAAACTTTCACAGTTGGTACCTTCCCCCCCCCATTTGAATGTTTTCATGGCACTCTTTCAAAATATTAGTGGATTATTCTTTCTCTGTAAACAAGTGGGTAGATAAAACTTCGTAATACTCTTCCTTTTGTATGTAACAACATATAGAAAACTGTGCATTCAGACAAAATGTACTTGAATTTTAATTAAATTCAAAGGTTTTTGTCTTTCCCCTAATAGTGCTTCTAGTTAATGAGATAGATGAATCTGCTTGGAGTCACAAATCTGTTTAGCAGCAGTGGGAAGTTTCAGATATAAAAGTAGCTCATTCTCAGTACTCAGCAGGTTACTGTACTTGTTTTTAACAACACCTTTTCCAGAAAATTCTGCTTCACGCTGGTGTGAAGAAGTAGAAAAAGAATTATTGTTGGAACATGTGGTGAAAGGGCAGTGTACCTCCTTAGCTCATTGCATAACCAAACCACCTATAGACAACCTTTAAAGGTCCCTTCCAAACCAAACCATTCTGTGATAGTTGTTGTCTTCTTGTAATTTCAGTAATTTGTCACAAGAGCAGCCATGCATCTTGTAGTTTTGTGGGATTTTTTTTTTTTCTCTCTTTCAACAATATGAACATAAATTTGTGTCCTTTTAGTGTGAGTATCATCCTCAGGGAAGAATCCATCGCATACAATCTTAAGTTTGAACAGCTGTCTGAAAAGCTTTGATTAAGTTGCGTGGGTGCTAGTATCTGTCCTTTAGAACTGCCCTTTCAGGTCATTTGCAGATTCAATTAAGCATTGCATCATTGTGTGCTAGAGTCACATTGTCCAAGGTACCCTTTGTGACAGCAAGAGTGAGGGGAGTGAGCAGCCTGGCTTGAAGATAGTGTTGTTGTTGCTCTCTAGCACATGCAGCTGCTTTTGCTGATCTAGGGAGAAGGGCTTTCACCTTGGGAGACAGAAGCCCAAAGAGAAGTGGAGGTTATGAGGGCCAGAAAAGTACTTAAATGGCAGAATTATAAGCGAGCCCTTCACACTTTCCATGGTGTGCCGTCTCAAGTACCTGTACAGAAACACACAGTGCCCAGGGAATAAAAAGGAGGAATAAGAAGTCTGTGTACCACCACAATACCTTTTTAGGGTCACAGAAATGTGGTGTGGGCTAGCTCACACAAACAGTGTGCTGATGAATACAGACTCTTTTGGAAGTAACGGCTGTAAGACAGAAGAAAGGCTTGTGCTCCACACCAAATACTGGCTTCATTTTGCAGAGCCAGAATTGCTTTGCAAGGAGTAACAATCTGGTCAAGGTCAAAGGAAAGGCCAACATGAATGCGTTTCAGTGAGCATCTTCTGCAGACTACCTGATTGTGGAAAGTTGTATGAAGCCTTCTTTGAGAACTGGAGGAAGCTTGGTTCTTGCGAGCGACTTTGACCTGTCAGCATCTGCTGGAAGGGTAACATGCTGTGGCACAAGCAATCAAGGAGATCTCTGGAATGTGTTGAGGTTGTTTTTCGATGCAAATGCTGGCCCCTTCAATCAAAGAAGGTGGTCTTTTGAATCTGCTGCTCATCAAAAAAGAGGACCTGGTGAAGAGTGTGAAGGTCTGTGTGAAGAGTCTGAAGGTCTGTGGTAGCCTCTGTTACACAACCATGTACTGGAGATTAAGATCATGAAGGAAGCAAGGAAGGTGAATAGCAAGATTAGAACCCCTACTTCAGTAAAATCTTGGTGTCTAAGGTGATGAGGTACTGACTAGGCAGATTTTAAGATAGCTGGAAATCTGGCTTAACTGTTGGGCTTAAAGGCTTAGGGTCAGTGGTCTGTAGTCCAGGTGGCTGTCAGTGTGATTGACCCTGTCTGGAAGGCAAATTCCCATCAAAGTTGCTATATCAATTCTCCTCCTCAACTGGACAGTGGAGAAAAAATATAATGAAAGGCTCATGGGTTGAGATAAGGACAGGGAGATAACTCTGAAGTTATTGTCACGGGCAGAACAGATTGAACTTGAGGAAATTAGTTTAATTTATTACCAATCAAATCAGAGAGGGGCAATGAGAAATGAAACCAGATCTTAAAAGCAACTTTCCCCCACCTCTCCCTTCTTCCTGTGCTTAACTTTACTCCTGACTTTCTCTACCTCTGTCCCCTTCACTGAGCAGCACAGGGAGGATGAGGTTTTGATGAGGTTTTGTTGTGGCTTGTTCATCACACATTGTTTCTGCTGCTCCTTCCTTCTCAGAGGGAGAACTCCTCACGCTCTTCTCCTGCTACACCATGGAGTCCTGACAACTGGAGACAGTCCTCCATGAAATTCTCCAACCTGAGTCCTTTCTATGGAGTACAGTTCTTCATGAACTGCTCCAGTGTGGACCCCTTCCATGGGGTGCAGTCCTTTGGGAACAGACTGCTCCAGTGTGTGTTCCCCACAGGGTCACAAGTCTCGCCAGGACCCTGCTCCAGCATGGCCTTTCCATGGGATTACAGCCTCCTGCAGGCATCCATCTACTCCAGCATGGGGTCCTCCTTGGGCTGCAGGTTAATTTATGCCCCACTATGGACCACTACACCTGCAGGGGCTCTGCTGCCTGGAGCACCTACCTCCTCCTCCTCTTTCTTCAATGACCTTATTGTCTGCAGAGTTGCTTCTCTCACATACTCTCATTTCTCTCTCTTCTGCCTGCTGCTGATGTTGCACAGATTCCCTCCCTACCCCCACCTCCTCCCCTTCTGAAATATGTTACCATAGAGGTGCTACCACTGTCAGTAATGGGCTTGGCCTTGGAGCTGGCTGGCACTGAGTCTGTCAGACACAGGGGGAGCTTCTAGCAGCTCCTCACAGAATCTGTCTGTGTAGCCCCCCTGCTACTACAACCTTTCCACATAAACCCAATACAACCAGTTACTGGTGACCTAGTAGTTCCACAGGGTCCAGTGCTGGAGACAGTACTGCTTAACATCTTCTTAATAACCTGTATGATTCTGTGTCATGCAATCTCCAAAGTGTGCCCGGTGTTACTCTACTGGAGGCAAGTGGTCATTTTGCTAGAGCATGATGCTGCTATTCAGAGTGCTCTTAACAAGCCAAAGAATTGGGATCAGAGGAACCTTGTCTTCAGCAAAGGCAAATGCAAATTCCAGAAGTTAGGATGGAGCAACCCCATGCAACGCTACACACTGAGGGCTGCCTGGCTAGAAAGCAGCTTTGCAGAACACCAAGATAAAAAGGTAGAACAGAACACCGAAGAGGAAGTCTGAGGGGCAACTCTAGGTACTGTCTTCATCTGTCTAGAGGGAGATTATAGAGAAATTGGACCAAGTCTCTTCTTTGAGGTGCTTATTAAAAGGAGGAGAGAAAATAACCAAAAGCTGCAGCAAGGGAAAAAACCTAAACCCAACAAATGATCATGGTCGACATTGGAAAATACTGTTAGGTTATGGTACCTCCACTCTGGAGGTGTTAAAAACCAAGTAAGACCTTCAGCAAGTTGATTTAGCATCAGAGTTGTCTCTTTTTGGAGGGAGTTGTACCTTCCTGAAGTCCATTTCAACTTAAATTATTTTAAGTTTCTAATATTCTTCAGTTCACTGACTGAGTCTTCTCCATCTAAGAACTAGTTATTTGGGGGTTGGGTTTTTTGGGGCCTTTCTGCTTCTTTTGAGAAACTGGTTTATGTAGGTATACTACATTAGGTCAGACCAGAGATGCGATAAGCTCAGTACGTGGGTGACCTATAGTAGCTGCTTAGAGCGCCGTGAATACACACATGCCTGTATTTGTATTCCCCCAGGACAGCCTCTTAGCCTTCTGTGGCTTGCAGCTCAGGGTTGTCATGTGCTAGAGGAGAATGAGTCTTTCTAATACAATTTCACAGAAGTGCTCTACACCAGCACTTTCTTCTTGTAGTCCTTAATACTTTGTCAACACCTACAAATTTAGCATATCTAAAGAAAGGCAAAACCAAGTTGTGACAGCAAAGACAGATAAAATTTAGGACTGACGTTTTTGCAGGCACACAATCCCTTTTAAAAACTGAAATCTGTTAAAGAAATCAAGAACATCGTATTTGTTAATCAGCATTGTGTTGTCACTCTCCATATTTATTATGAAACACATTTTTATAACCATGAAATAAATGAGTAAATGAATAAATAAAAAGGAACTTGTCTGTGGATGAGTAATCAAAGCAATTCAGCCAGCTGATCCATACCAGATGTCAGCAGATTTTTATTGTAAACCATGAGTAAGGCATTCTGAAATTTATCTTTACTTTTCAGATACTCTGTGTGAATATTTGACTTCTGCTGCTGCTGCTTCTTTTGCCAGGGATCTGAATCAATGTTATAAAAAATGTAAAAGGAAATGAGAGGATTTCCACTTCTCTCGTGCGAGCATATTACTGTGTACTGCAAGTTTGTGTAGCCAGGGCTAGCGTTGAACCCGAGTTAAAGCAAAAACGTTGGCAACCAGTTTATTGCTCATTCCTGCATTGCTTAAAGACTTATGATTTTTTGACATTGAGTAACAGGTATCCAAAAGTAATGATGATACCCTCTTCCAGAAGATATTCTGCTTCAGAAGAAGTTTTCGCAGGCAGAGTCTGCATTTTGAAGGTATTTGAGATACTGTATTGTATTCTTGTGTGTCCAAAGACGATCATTAAATAAGCAGTATGCTGCAAGCAAGGACCTGCATAGAAAGCCATTTAACTTTTACTTCTACTCTTTTATTCTACATAATATTTTTAGTATGAAAAAATAATTCTGTAGTCCTCAGAACTGTTCATGAGCAATTATCCTGTTGCATCATCTGGTACATGGACAGATTTGAAAACAGAATGAGGTAGAGCATTCACTTTCATTGTTGCCTATGCTAAGATATTTCTGAACAAATTGTGCTTTTAGGTAGAATTTTTTATTTTTAAATAGATCCTGTTCATTGATAGATTTGGGACAATGACACAGTCACAGTATTTTTCCTGGGGATGCTGTGGTTCCCACTCTATCCCAAAGCACTTCAGGCATACACAGTGCTCCAAGGGCAAGAATGACAGGTCTTGTGCCAAAGCATGCAACTTGGTAAGCATGCTTTCTGTGTTTTAACTCTAGTTATTACAGATGCCCATCTGTACAGGGAGGAGCTTGCTGTCTGTGAGATGCTTACTGCACTGTTAATATTACTGAGGGCTTGAAGGTCTTTGCACCTGCCTGGGAATGTAGATAACTGTTTCAGTGGAGGGTGAGAATGGATGATAACAGTACAAGTCCAGTGACATTTAAGTGATGTTGAGTTTATCTCCATTTTATGTACAACAAACAGGTGAATTTAGCATTTTTTCTTTTTTTCTTTTTTTTTTTTTCTTTTTCCTACTATTGTTCTGTGTGCTGGGGCATTGCTCTCCCATGTTAGCTGGTGTCTTTGACAGTGCTGGGAAGATTGATGTCATATCTTTTTGAAAGGGTGTGCCAGAGGTTTCTCCATCCTGCTTTGTACTTCCCTCACAGTGCCACAGGGGTTTTGGCTGCCAGGCTTGGATCAGAAGGATGCTCGCAGACAGATGAAGCCACTCTTGAGTGATAACAGACCAAAAGAGAGGGAGCAGTTACAGAAGAGAGTTAAAGATGGTTATTAAATGCTCATAGTTCCTTCTCAGTGCTTGTAGAGAGTTGCACCACAGTTTATTTCATACAGAAAATGAAAATTTTGCCTGTCAATTGGAGATACTGAAGCTGTTTGAACTTTAGTTTGGGATTTGTGTTTCCTAACTGGTTACAATATTGTATGTGCATTTTTAGCATTGCATGAATAATAATAACTGACGTGATAGTATTCTAAACTGAAATACCCCCACTGAGATAGTCTCTTCATCTCTGTTCAAAGTGTGTTGTTTGGTTAAGTCAATTTGCCTTTAATGGATTATTAGTCCTAGCTATTGTGCTAATTATATTTTGTTTTGAAGAGCAGATTTGTGGTAGAAGTACGCTGAGAACTTCTCTGCTTAAAAAGAGGACTTGCTGAATTTTATTTGCATTTCTGTTTAGCTGTTCTGGATCTTGACATATGTTTTAAAGGAGGCAGCAATCAGCATTGCTGCTTCCAAAAAGTTTCAGTGAATATTTTTGTCATTCTGCATGCTTCTGAACAGACACCTGCATTAATGACTGAGGGCGGGCTGGCTCGTGCATGATTTCAAGTTAATTAGTCAAGCAGAGGCTGCAGTTCTCAGGTTTGTTTAAAAAATGGTATTTTCTACAATGGGCAAAAATTTTCTTTTGAAGAAGTGGTCGAGGTGTGGATAGACTTTATGTGTGTGTATACTTATACGCTGCAGTTTATAGACTGTACGTTCCTCTCCCCACTCAAAATTGCATTGTCTTATTGTGTTAGATGTGAAGCCTTGCAACGCAAATATCCTCTTCTGAAATCTTCATTACAGAATAGTAAAAATTATTTTGTGTGATACCTTGCAAAAATCATCTCGGAAAAAGAAATTAACTAAACATTAAGTTTTCAATGGCTTTTATAATGAGCTTTTTCAACAAGAGCATTTTTCAGTTGAATGGTTTGTTAAATTTTGTAGCAGTTCCGAAATAAAAATATCCACTGCATTTTCTTAATTGATTATGGAAATAGAGTACAATTTAATGTTATGCTCGAAAGAAAACAAATCTAGAAGCAACAGCTCACCCCAAGCAGTGGTCTGATGGAAACCAAACATTTTGAAAACAACTTAGTGTTATGGGAAGAGAAATTATGCTTCAGCACAGTTCCTTTTGCCATGTTGACTGGCATCTGCTCTGTGGGGAGCAATTCGCCTGTCCTGCCAAGGAGAAAAAAGTATGGTAACGCACTGGCAGCTGTTAACGGCAGTGACTCAGCTAGCAGAGAGATATGCTCTTTTCTATGAGCAGAATTATATAAAGCCTCCATTTCTTTTAGTTAAAGATCTTATCCTTTCCTGTCTTGAAGTGCTCAGAATCAGAAGACGCAGATAGGGCATATTACGCTATTGTTTTGTTGCTATCTCCTTTTTCTGAATCGACGTGGCTATTGCAAGTGGTGCTGAAGAGCAAGCTAGCTGACATCTGAGCAGAGCATATACTGACCACTGTTTTTCCTTCTGTATTGCTGCTTCATGGCAATGCTGCTCTGCTGCATTGTTTGAGGGAAAATACTTAAATACCAATTCATACTATTCGTGTCTTTGACTGCAAGGTTTTGAAGTCAATTGAATTGATAGTTATCTCTTGCTAACTTTTATCTCTCTGACTTGTATTTGAACACCACATGGCCATAATGAGGAGACGGTGATAAGGCCATTGCCAGACAGACACCATCTCCATGCATTTAACAGAGCTGAGATTTGATTCTGCTGCTGGCGGCATTATTGTGTCATATTTTTTTTTTCCTTCCTCTCTTCCTTGTCATTCCCCTGTGGCCTGCAATGACTCAGGTGTTGTCGGCTGCTGTTAGTAGTAGAGATTTATGAGCCAGCTTTCATAGTGGGTAGCAAATTCCTGGCAAGAATTAGATGTATGAAGGGTCCTGGATTATCACTCAGTGCTGGGGTGGTCATGAAAAGCATGTGGTGGCATTGTGGGGACTGATTATTTCTGAAGAAGGCCATTCACTAGCAAGTAAATAATGAGAAAATGTTAAAAAACAAAGAAACAAAAAAAACCAACCAAACAAAACCAAACCACAACAAACAGTGGTGATTTTTCAGTTTAACTTCACAAAGTATGACAATATGACTCCCCCATCAAGAAAAGTACCCTCAAGATAAGTCCAGTGTTCCAGTAGAGAAAGAATTTTTATTGACTCCACTTTGAATTGTTGCTTATTTATGCCTGGATAATCCTGGGGATCACTTGAGCAATGTCAAATGGAACTCAACAGAAAACAGCATAAACATATAGTTCTTAAAATGATATTCTTATCAGGTACTCTAGCCTGTTTTAGACACTTGGATAATCCTATGTTGCAACAAAAACTAAAATACTCTTCTGGCTACTTATTTGTGTGTTTGTGTATGTCTTCAATTTTTGTAACACTAAAATAGACTGTTTTAGGAGTATTTTGTATGATGGCAATGCAGAATGGCATGACTCTATCCACTTGGCAAAATGTCTTACTGAGATATAAATAGATTTCTAATGTGTCAGGCTCTGTGCCTATGAAATTTCCTTGTAGATATCTCATTACAGAACTAACATCATCAATAAAATGGATGAAATATTTTGCAAATGCAAGAATATTTTTTTTACACTGGTACCGGCAAGGAAAATACCTACCGTATGCATAATTTGAGACTGATATAAAAACTGTAATTTATCATAATTATCTACATATTATTATGGCAAAACACACTTAATTGGTTTTGACTGGACTGGTATTATGATGAGAAGGAAAGTTAACAGCAGATGGCCCTACTGTCAAAACTGTAGTCTCTTAACCCAAAATGAAGTAGCAGACTGAACATAGCATGTTTCTGTCTCCTTTTTTTCTGGTTTTCGGCACTAAGTGTGAACTAGCATTTGGTGGGGTTGTGAATGTTTACAGAGCAACAGAAATACTCTTAGATGTGGACAAAAATAGCAAAGAAAACTTCACTAGATAGGATTCCTCATCACATTATAACTTAGACTTTCTAAAAGATATGAAGTCATTTAAAATACTGAACTCTACTGGAAAGCAGATTGTATCAAAAATATTAGAATCTATTATAACACTGTTTTCTTCTCTTTTACCACCACATGTGCACCTTCTACTTCCATACAGCAATGAAAAAACCCTACTTAATCTTCTATACCTTTATGGCTGTGAACAAATAAATTAACAGTTGAAAAAAACCTGATAATTTTGCAGTGCTTCCAATAAGTTCAGCTTTGCTGCATCAATTGCAATATGCCTGAAGGGTTTGTCTGATATTAATCACAATGTGCATGCACAGATGTGGTGCTGTAAAACTCCCAGCATTTCCACTCACAGAATGCCTCCGAGAATTGAAGAATTTAAGTTTACATTTGTACAAAGTTAGATTACAGAATGCGGGAGAAAAGGATTTTTCTTTTTTTTTTCTTTTTTTTTTTTTAATGTCTAGCCAGAGAGTCACAATATGCAGGTGGTACATTATACTGTTGGATGGTCAATGAAAGTAAATTAGTTGCTTCAGTTGATAGAAAAAAATGCTAGTCCAGTCAGCTTAAATAAAGGTGACATGTTATTTGTGAAATAATGTGAATACCAAAATGTGGTTTAACCCCAAAGTTTGTTTGTATACATGTATGTACATCTTGTGTGTCCTTTATATTCTATATTTTAAAACATTTAATTTTCTAGACTAAAATAACAGGTGAATTTATTAGAAAGCAGAACTCATTTGAGGGCGAGATTTATTATTTTCTTTGTGTCAGAATAGATCTTGTTGAGATGTGCCAGTCTACGGGACAGTGCAATTTGTTCATCATAGTAACAATACATATAACGGTGGGACAAAGAGATTTTTCACCTTAAACGTTTTTCCCTTTTATAATGCAAGCATAAGAGAAAGATATTAGAAGATATTAATTCTATTCTTTTAAGGACTAACTGAAATAAATTAGTAGATTTCTTAGATCCAAATTAAATATTAAGACATAAATGGTCTAGTAAAAAATCTGCTTAGAATAATTGTTAACACTGAGATGATGTATATTTCTATATGCTAATGTGTCAAATTTTTTTCAATATATCATGATTTGGTATTGTAGTTCCTGAAAACTGACAGCCAGTTGCCAGTTGCAATCTATCTTGTGCCTATTTCAGGAGGCAGTTAGGTTTTTAATGTTTACATTTGTCCCTTAGGCTGTATAATCTAGACCCTTGTTTCAGCTAATGTAGATACACAGCGTAATAACATCTTTTACAGTGTTTTGTAGGTATACAGGGAGGAGTTGCTCAGATTTTCTATGCTCTTTCAAATACTGAAAGAATATACTCTGAATAATTCACTACACACACTAGTAAACTGTATGTAATAATTATATAACTTTTGTCTAGGCTACTGTGTCAGAGTAGACACAAAGACAAGTACTCCTGGATACTCTTAAAATCCGTTGTACAAAAACTTGTCATGAATCTCCCATTCTTTATTTTTCCTTGCAATCATCCTTGTCTTTGTATGAGGCTCTCAAGACGTGTTTCCTTTGAACCTCTAGTAATGTGGTATTTTGCTTTTACCCCATGCTGCTCGTCTGAGCATCTTCTAAGAAGGTTTTTGTGATCTAAAGTGAAGTTCCAAGTTCAAATTAATTAAAATATCTCATTATTTAAGTCTGATTCATGTACCATAGAGGTTGTTTGGGAGGCTTTAATGAATAAAGTTTGAATTAAAATGAAAAAAAAATTAATGATTCATTTAAATCCTGCTAGTATTTCCCTACATTCTCTCACAAAATATTAATGCAGTACACAAAGGTCCTGGGAATAGGTTGAAGAGCATTATTTAATGAGAATTTCTAAACACTTACCTGCTAAGATATATTTTAAAATGGATGCCTTATACTATTCTGGCAACATTCTGACTACTGATGGGGAACCTAATTTCTCATTCCTTCTATGTAGTTTTGCTACAGTCTTGTGCACTCTCCAAAGCCTAAGCAAAAAGGCGAACTTTATCTGCAAAAATTCACTGGTTTTGATAGTTTAAAATTTTGCCTATAATACTATTATTTTTCCTGCACCTTCCTTTTATTTTATTATTTTTAAAAATCTCTAATGAACATCTAATTTACTTTTTCTAATTGTTCATCATAATCTTTTGCTATCTCACTGTAAATGCTATATTCCCTGTGCTTTTGAGTCAGGGAAGGGGTCAAGCGTGAAATGTGTGGTAAGTATAAAGCTTCTGAAAATATTTCTGAAAAAAGCCCCAAACCAAACAGTTTTGTTTGTAACTGGCTGACAATTGAATGCTTGAAGAGGGAAAGCAGAACAGAAAACCAAGACAGGAATGAAAGGATAAATATAAAAATACGTAAATATTCTGAATGTGACAATGAAACAATGAATAGAATAATTATTATAAAATTAAAATAGTAAGAAAGTTGCTTTAAAATTACAGGTGGACATTTTTAGTCTAGTAAAATGTTCTGGTGTGGGTTAAACAATTTGATCTTGCAATAATGTCTTAGCTTTAGAACAAAGGAGTAATAATCTCCATCAGTCTGTGTTTATAGGAAAGTCTTTCTTCATGTAGCTAATTAGAATTAAATATCCTTGTCTTTAGCTTTTTAAAATATGTATGGTCACATTCCCTCTGTTTCAGCCCTGAATATATTCAGGTCTCTATAGAATTATTGTTCTTGCTTCAAATATGAGGTCATTGTTTAGCTGTGAAAGAACTAACTGGCTGGTTTTTACTGCTGGATTTTTCTTCTATTGCTTACACCTGAAAACAAGTGTAGAGGAAAAATTAAAATAATATTTATTCAAAGTGAGTCTTAAGTTCTTAAAGGCTTGAAGGTCAGCACTGTGGTGTTGCAAATGTCATCAAACCAGCAAATTTTGGCAATACAGCCACAACACAATGCCTCTAACATTTTTCTTTTTCCTGATTGAACAGTCAGGCTCTGAAGGCCTGCGTTGACAGGTAATGAGATCTAATAAGCAAGGGGAAAAGGGGTGAGTGGGAATGAAAGAATAAGGGAATATCCATATTCATTATTTAATCAAATAAAATTCTCCTAGAGGATTCTGGGAATACTCAATCCCTGCTTCAAAAGCTTCCCTGTGATAGCCATAAACAAATTACCTTACGAATAACTTCTTAATCAGGGAAGAGTAGAGCTGTTCTCTACTTGATCTCTCCCTTTGGGTGGTCTCAGTCAGAGAACAGCAGCCTTCCTCCTGATGGCTTGGCTTCAGAAAAGCTATATGGTATTATGCTGACAGCTGTAGACCTCTTTTTGTTAGGGATAACAAACATCCTGTGCTGAGGACAGCATCAAGCCCAGCTTGCAGTATGCCCAATTAGAGAAGCTAAAATCTCATTTGTTTCACCATGGGAGTCTCTGAAAGCACACCGTTTTGGCCTCATTACAGTATTTTTAACTTTACAAAAACAATTTCATTATGGAAATTAAAAAGCTCATTTAGTCTTAGCATTTATGCTGAACTTAATAAATTCCACAAGTATATCAGCTGCCCTAGTATGCAGGCTTTTTCTTATTTATCTCACTAAAAAGTTGTTTTAAAAACTATTTGCAGAGACTGTTTCATAAAGGAGTGTGCCATTTTGATATACTGCTTATTTATAATTAAAATTGACAAATTTTTGGACTCCACTGTAAGCCATTTTCCTTCAATTAACATCTGAGTGTTGGCTGACATTTGCTGTGCTGACACCCATGTAAAGGGGATGGTCAAGTCTGCAGTTTTCCTCCAGGTACTCAAAATATTATTATATTTGTGATGTCCTGAAATATAATTTCTCTCATATGACTCTGGAAGGCTTTCATGATTCAATACAAATGACAAGAAGTAAAGCAGTGCTTTCCTAGAACTGCACTAAAATGTAACAATCTCAGTTCAATATTGTGCAGGAAAATCCTACCACATATTTTAAATTAGTTATGGATGTATCTTCTGTATGTACCTTGAGAGACTCTTTATGCTTTTCTAAAATGTGAGGAAGGAAAGATGGCAACTACTTTCCCATAATGTATTATAGGAAGAAAAGTGAAATAGAGATGCTGACAAACATTTATGTTGTCTAAAGATGTTTACTGATGAGAAAGGAAAGAGGCCACAGAGACCATTTTGTCAGTCCACCATCAAAAGTATTTGCAAAATGAATGAGAAATGAAGGTATTTGAAAAATGAATAACCAAAACTGGAAATAGTGCAAATTTGCTACTGACTACGTTGTGTAAATAATTTGGTTCATGATAAAGTAGGGAGCATAGAAGGACTATTGGTAGATGACAGGCTGGGTTCTTGATTTTTTCATGGGTTTTAACTACCCTTTTTGGGTTTGAATCATCCCAATAGAAAGAAGAGAGCTAAATCTGTGTTTATGATAGTCTTATTAATGCTTCATCTTCATTAAAGTAGTAATAGCATAGGACATGATCAGTAGAAAACCGCAACAAATCCAAGGTCATAGGAACCCATATTCTACCCAAGATTACAGCATCTCACAGATTACAATATAATTTACATAAAATGAGCAGAAGTGAGGCAAGAGTTGTGGGGAGGGATGATTACAGTACATAACATTTTAAGGAGCAGAGTAGGTGTGTGCTTTTGAGTAAAATGAGTGTATGAATGGAAATTTTAACCTGAGTGGAAGTATGGGCAGAGCAGTGGGTGGAGAGGATGATAGATATGAGTGCTGAACTGGTCAAGTAATATTGCTGGTAGAAAGGGGTGGAGGGAGGCTAATGTGAAAGCTCATTGCATGTGTGAGTTGTGCCATATTGTCTGAGCACATTTTGATCAGAGTAATATAACCCTTCATATAAATCATAATAAATGTATATAATAAATGTATTAAATACTCTTACTTCGGTGTCCCACTTGGAAATAATACAGGTTTACATGTGTGATTAGCAGAAAGTCTTCATCAGTTAATCCCTTTTTTTGTTCATTTGGTTTTGGTTTGGTTTTCCAAGTCAGCCTCTCAAACTATTTTACGTTTTCTACTCTTTTTGGACTCAGGATGTGGTAATGAAATGTACCCTTTGGAAAGGAGAGGTATCTGGAAGAGTTCTCAGTACAATTTTACTCAGGACGCTCTGCTGTACTCTGCTGTATGAGTTAGTGAAGAGCTGTCAGATGATAATGTCTCTTAGTCCCTAGCAATGCAAGGCTTGGGATTGAATGCCTTCAAGTACAGGTGAAAAGGCTGTTTATCCCATTAACTACATGTGAAATGCTTTAGTCTCCCTGAAATGTTTCTTAAAGGTGAAATAAATCAATAAAAGGAGGTTGCCATAACTGTGCAGTTACTATATAGTTCTGAAAACAAACCAAATTGATTGTAAGCATCTGGTTTTATGTTATTTCTCTCCCTTGGAATATGTCCCAGTGGCTTGTTCTTTGTTAGAATGATCCCGTTTACTTAATAAGCTATAAATATGTTGAGCACAAGTCAACAAAGGTGTTTTCAACGTACACAGCATTATAAATAAACCAAATGTTTTCTTATGTCTCTTAGGGGCAGCAGTAGGAGAAAGGTAATCAGTATCAGTGGGGCACCTGAGGCTTTTCTGGTCTCAGGTGCCAAATTCTTCTTTCTTGCTGCTGGTGCTGGCACTGTCACTACAGCTGCTTTTTTTTTTTTTTCTTGCCTTTGTAGGCAGGAGCTGGAAGGAAATAGGATTGAATGAGACAGAGGCAACCTCATTCTACTACTCTTCATCTTTCACTCTACTGTCATTGGAACTACATCATCAGCTTCCTCAAATTCCCTGTCTTAAGATTTCTTTAGACTGGTGAGATGTATCTGCATCCAGCTTAACCAGCTGAGTCATTTTTCAGACAAGTACCTGTCTAGCTTGTTTCAAAAGTCAGTGCTGTTTAGCAGCCATAATAATTTGTTTCTCCTGTAGCTTCCTTTTACAGTGAAGCTATGTCATTTTCCATGGTCAGAATGTGTGTGATCTGGTTTTGTTTGTTTGTTTTTTTAACTAAGGTAAAGTGATGCAAAAGGCTGTGAGAATGTTGTTTCCCTTAAAGCCACTGTATTTCAGTTCTTCAAAGGTGTTTTGTTTATTTCCTCTGGAAACCCCAAATCTTTATGTTATTGAGAGCTGATGTGGTGATTTCATAATTTTCCTCACAATGTTTAGCTCTTCAACAGTGTGATATGAAGTATAAGCTGGTGGTTCTACCAACTCTTTAAATAAGTGAGTTTAATTAAAACTATTAAACCAGAGGATTGGTGCAAATGGTTAGCCTGCAGTTGGCATGTACCAGGTATTCTCTTAAATTACAGATGCACAGTCTCAATCCCTCTTTTGTTATTCTTTGGAGCTATTCAAAACTTAACTGAACGTGGCCCTAAGTGAATAGATGTAGCATAAAAGTTGGCTTAGCTTTGAGCAAGGACTTGGTCACAATGACCTCTACATCTCCCTGCCAACCCAAATTATGCTGCGTTTCAATGTCTCAGTAGGTAAGGACTACCATATGCTGGACATCCAGTTCCAGTGTCTAGTTTTACTGGAAGCATAGTTTTTCACCAAGATTTTCTTTTAAAAAGCTATGAGAAGCAGAGCCACAAATATGCAATGACCTGAAACTAATTCTGTGAAGTCCTCATGGTCCTGAGCTGGAACAGCCACCAAAAGCACAGCAGTATGCTTTTTTCTCTCCTTTTCCCTTTCTCCTTCTTTTCCATTGTCCTGCTCTTCTGCTCTTCTGTGCAGACATCTCAGATCCCTACCAGGTTAATGCACCGAATGTTGCGTAGCTTCATTGTGACCAGATCAGGGGACTCATTTAGCTGGAAAAAAAGAGTGTTTTTAATGGGCTGGGATTTAGTTGAATTGGGTGGGGGTTTTTTGAACTTCTAAGATAAAATTTGCCTGAACTGAAAAAATACGTGAGGGCATGGAGGTCTTGGGAACAAAGTGGACTGGGAAATTTCTCATATTTTGATTTGTATATACTACATGTGTAATAAAACACATAATAGAAGGTGATGGTGGTGTTAGAGATCTTTATTTATTCATACAAATCTTAAGAAGAGAATGGGATTCCTGTTGAGCCTGAATAATGTCAGTCTTCAGTCATTTGGTGTCCTCTGAGACTTACTTTTGTTCCCTATGTCAAATGTTATTTTATGTGTTAGAAAACATCAGGACTCCATCTTGGATAAGCTGCTTAAAAAAATGCAGCTTCTCTAGCTATCTTTCGAAGCCAATTAAACTGTAAAGCTGATATAATGCAATGTGGTTAAATCAAGCATTCGTGCAGATGTATCCTTGAACTGTTCTCCGTCCATTTTATGCTATTATAAACTACCAAAGCAATATGTTTACTTCCTTTGTAAATCAAGCAAATCTTGTTTTTATTGCAGAGAGTGGGAGGTGAGGTAATAATGGAGTGGGAGGATAATTTAGAATAGAGGTACCTGCAACATGCAGATACAGTACTCCAGAGTATCAGGATTTGTTATGTTCCTTTTGAAAAGTTGTTTGTAATGATAGTTAATAGCATCCCACAAGAGGAAGCAGATTGTAAGTATGCTGAAATCCAATGAAAGTTGAGATATAAAGTTCAAGATCATTTATATCAAATGAGAATCTTAATAGGAGGGCAATCAACAATTTTATCAGGAGCTCAGCCTGTAATCCTTCAATTTCTTACAAGATAGCGAGTGGTCTGACCTGGCTATTTTCTAGAAGAACAGTATATTTGGTACTTATCAGAAACTGAAAGGGTGATAATGTAGAAAAAGATTTGGAGAAAAGATAGTAATTCTAACTGGTAATGAGGCGATGTATTCCAGACAGAATTTCTCTTCCAGCTGGCATACAGCAGAATGAAGAAAAATGAAAGTAAACGTTTAACCTCCACCTTATTTTTCCTCCTAGTTAGGATGTCCTATTGTGGTGTAACAGAGTTGCCATCCTTTAACTCAACTCTGTCTACTCAGTAAACAAGAGGCTCCACTAGCGCCAGTCTGTCTTCTGCATCAGTTATTTCATCCTCAGGAAAGAAAACCACCTACTTGGAGCAGATTCCTTAGTATGGACATATGCATCTGATATGATCCAGTAAATAACTATTCTTCACAGAGTCATGTATTTTTCTAGAGCAGAACAAGCTGCTGGTTTGGGTTGAGGAGTTACCTCAGGAAGGAAGGAAAGAAGCTTTGAAAATTTGAAAGGACGGATTTTGTCAAGAGAGTGCAAATGAAAATAGTAGAGCTCTGTCTACCTAAAAGAAGAAATGCTGGCTTTTAAGAAATGGCTTCTAGACTAATCTCTGTGCTTTTTACAGTTGTTGCTTTGATTGAGTTTGGTTTCTATTAAGAAACAAAGGTTATCAGTGTTGGAGCAAAGTTCTTTTGGGTTGAAATGTTGGCATCAAAATTGGTGTGCAATTTATCATAAGCGTATATATATATATGCATGCACACACACTTGTGTTTGTGTGTATATGTGTGTATATATATACCTCATATCTGATGGCAGCATTAGTGAATGAAGCAGTAATAAAAACTTTATTTTTAAGGAATTCCGCTGCTGGTTCATCAGGTAGCGTTGAAATCAATTGGAAAATTGATGAAATTCAATAAGGGCAAGTGCAGAGTCCTGCACCTGGGAAAGAACAACCCCAGGTATCAGTATAGGTTGGGGACTGAGCTGTTGGAAGTCAGCAAAGGGGAAAAGGACCTGGGGGTCCTGGTTGATGGGAGGCTGACCGTGAGCCAGCAGTGTGCTCT
Source organism: Todiramphus chloris collaris (assembly GCA_025345505.1). Lineage (NCBI taxonomy): Eukaryota > Metazoa > Chordata > Aves > Coraciiformes > Alcedinidae > Todiramphus > Todiramphus chloris. The sequence continues at coordinate 3,688,166 of JANVCC010000068.1, forward strand.
TGTAGCCAAGAGGGCCAGTGCCATCCTGGGGTGTATTAGAAGGGGTGTAGCTAGTAGGTCGAGAGAGGTTCTCCTGTCCCTCTACTCTGCCCTAGTGAGGCCACATCTGGAATACTGTGTCCAGTTCTGGGCTCCCCGGTTTAAGAAGGACAGGGAACTGCTGGAGAGGGTCCAGCGCAGGGCTACAAAGATGATTAAGGGAGTGGAACACCTCTCTTATGAGGACAGACTGAGGGAGTTGGGGCTTTTTAGCTTAGAGAAAAGAAGACTAATGGGTGATTTAATCAATGTTTATAAATATATGAAGGGTGAGTGCTGGGAAGATGGAGCCAGGCTCTCCTCGGTGATGCCCAATGATAGGACAAGGGGTAATGGGTTGAAGCTGAGGCACCAGAAGTTTCATGTAAACGTAAGGAAAGTTTTTTTTTACAGTGAGGGTGATGGAACACTGGAACAGGCTGCCTGGGGGGGTTGTGGAGTCTCCCTCTCTGGAGATATTCAAGACCCGCCTGGACGCGTTCCTGTGTGACCTGGTCTAGGTGATCCTGCTCTGGCAAGGGGGTTGGACTAGATGATCTCTCGAGGTCCTTTCCAGCCCTTGACATTCTATGAAAAGAGGAGAGAATTAAATGCTAAGTGGCCAGCTAGGCTCCCAGTTAAAGAAGTCTTGTGAAATAGTGATGTTAGATATAATAAGCAATATGATGGTTTTTAGATATAGCAAATAGATATGGCAAACCCTTCCCCTTCATGTGGTTTTCTGCTCTGGTAGAGCTCTCCTTACTCTCCCCTCCTCACCCATGCACATTCAGTATTACTTCAGTGTCTGTTCGCTACCCAGAGTTGTAGGAAATTGATTCTGTTGTGGTTGTTCATTTAACAGTTGGGCTGCTTATGCCAGTTTAATTGCCTCTTTTCTCCTCATTATGACTTTCTTTCATCATGACTCTTTACACTGGTTATTAAGTAATCAGTTTAATATAAATCCACCATGAAGCAGATAACTTATTCGAAACCAGTAAGTATCTAACAGGTCTTCCACAATTATTCTATGTGTATGCAGAAGTCAAAGTAACATTAGAAAAATCTTTTTTCCCAGCAGCAAAGTATTAGATTACACCTTAATGTATATCGACAAGTTAAAAGAATTTTACTATGTTGGTCTTCAATTAGCACACCCCAAAACACGCAAATTCATACAATATGCAGATTTCATTTGATATGGACTCTCAGCAAATCCAGTGTGCTATCAGTGAAAGGACACTGACCAAGAAATGTAACCATCTTTTGCATAACACACTGAAATCTCTTGTAAATGGAAATAAAAAAGCTCAATAGAAACTTTGACCCAAATGGATCATTAGTTGCAGCCTACAGATTCTTTTTCAAATCATTAACTGCATCTCATGGTGTCTTGCAAATAAAGAAATGGAGGCTACTGCTTAATGAGTCTTTCTTTAAAATAGATCAGACAGTCTGGCTTCTTGCAATTGACCAATTTAGGAGTTAGAAAATGGTTTAATTTAATTCAACCACTAGGGCTTTGTAAATGAGTATATATGTATATGTGTGCTGCATGCAATAGAAAAATTGTCAGATGTGTTATATACTTCATTTGCTGTAAACTCCCATCTGTCCTGCCTATATTTTGCTCATTAATCTGTCATGGACTTTGACACTTCAGAGACATATTCCTAAACAGCCCGAACAATTATCTTATTTTCTCTATCAAAATTAACTTGTCATATGAATAATTTTCTTTTTTTACCAACCAGGGATGAACTTCTCTTATCCTGTGTATTTTATTGTGCTGCTCTGCATTCACGGCCACACAAGCAGGAGTACACTGTTACTCCTACCTGTTGTCAAGCCTGGCATGATATTGTGTTCTGAGATCCTGATGGATTTCTGCTTGTATCTCTTGGTCTGCCTGGTTTTAATAATGAAAGGTTTTTTCTATATCTATAGAATTTCACAGAAGTAGGTGTATTCTGTAAATTGGTGCTTCATTTTTATATAAAAAATAGATTTGCCTCATCAATTAAATAGGCAACATTAAGGCATTGTTATGAGAATCACTATTTTTTTCTCATAAATAAATGCTGATACAAATTGTAATCCCATGTATTTTCCTGACTCTCTTGGGATTTTTAAAAAGAAGTAGTACCCTTGACAAATCTACCATGTTTAATTTTTACCGTAAAGCCACAGTGACATTAACATGTGATCAAAGGAGAAATTAGGAAGAACATGACTTCCATTATTACTTAACTCACTGCATAGGTTTGCAGGAGAGAATGTCACACTTTTGTTTTGGGAAGGCTATGAGGAGGTATGTTCAGTGGCATCCATTTTAGCATCTCCTATGGTGCTCATGAAGGTAATTCTTATTACTAATGTAAATACTGGGGTCTTAGGGAAGGAGTAAGGAGCTGGACCAGATACGGATGTGAATCCTGTTGCTGTGCTACCCACGACATTTGGATAGTTATCATGGTGCAGAGCTCTGCCCAGCCTCAGGGGTGTTTCCAGTTCTGAAATTGCTATGCAACAATAGGGTGACTGAGGTCCCAAGACCCCACGAGGCAGTGTCCACTCATTTCTCTGTATGCTGGGTGTCAGCAGACAGTAAGCCAGACCTGGCAATGAAGGTGAGAGCTTCTGGTAGAAGCTTCTGAAGGCATCTGTGTGCAGGCTGAGATCTGTGGAACAGCAGAGTTAAAAAAAAATGTTTCTTTTGATATACTGTTACCTTTCTCTTCAATCCTGATCTCAGATAAATGTGGTTTGGAGAAAGCAAGTTCTTCCATCCTAACGTGACATAAGAATGTCTGTATTGGGGGGTCAATACAAAAGCTGTTAGGTTTATGCTGTATCCCATCTCCAGGAGATGCTTAGGTGGAACAGAAATTAAGAAAGCAGATTTACAGTGCTTTCCATTTCTTTACTCTCCCTTTTTCCAGCAATTCAATAGGTAGACAGCTACGTAGTAGTATTGTTACAATAAGAGAAGGAAGACAGTAGTTGAGGTTTTATTATTTATTTATTTATTTAATATTTCATTTCCTCAAATGCTACCCTGATACTTGAGTCATCAGTTCTTTGGGGCAGAATTTTTCATACTTTTACCTCATTTCGTAGTCATAGTTTGATTAATATATGAATAGCAATAAAGGTGAGAACAAGAAACTTTAAACGCATATGTTTCATTAGTTAATTTTCTGACTGAATTGTTAGATATTTTTCTCCCCTAGTTTTTTTTAGAACTGCTTATTTAAATTTAAATAAGATATTATTACTGATTGTTCAGTTGTGTAATTTTAACTCACACTTATTTGCTGTCTTTTGTGAATTATACTTTCATACATACAATTATAAAACGTGATTTAAAATTATAGTGAATTATCAAACAATGATTATGAGAGTGGAAGTTTTGCATTTTATCATTATTTTATATTTAGGCTTCAGTTAACTGCAGTATAAACCTGAAAATATTTTGATGATTGGTTTTTTCTTTGCTGTCTGATTGAAATGATATTTTGCTTTGAATGGCATTTCTGTGCAAATCTCTGGTATGGTAACCCTGGAAGCACTGGTCAGTCTGAAAATTTTAAAAATTCTTTCAGGCATGTCTGGGTAGAATTTTATTCATTTTGACGATGACTAGAAGAGTAGATGAATAGTTACACCAGCAGCTTCACTTATGTCTGTGAAACCTAAACCAATCAGTGGTTACCTTGCATGAATCGTTACCTTCCAGCCTAAAACCATCCCCATCCCCATTTAAAGTTTTAAAACTGGAACTCACATCATGATTTGCCTTACAGTCTCCAAGAAAATAAAGACAAGGTACTGTGAGCAGGTGATTCAGGTGTACATGAGCCCTCACAGGGGACGAGAAAGGGAGACAGGCTTCTGGCATGACAGACGGGATGGAGAACTGGATGGAAGACCATAGTATGGACTGGATAGAGGAAGAAATAGGGGATGGGAATTTGGGACTCTCCTCAGTATGGTGAGGGAAAAGCAATGGTATGTGCAGCTGTGAGGAAGAAGGTTGCTCAGTAGTCTTCAGCTAGAAGAGGAAGAGTGGGTCCTGCAGAGGACAGGAAAGCAGAGAAATCCTTGGGTATGTCAAGTGACATAATCTAGTTTTATTTTAAACAAGGAGCAGGACATAACATGGGATGTAAGGCTGGTAGGAGACAGTAGACTTCAAACTGGAATACTTCTGAAAACAAAACAAATTAGTTTACTGGCTTTTGAGACTTTCAGATGGGTGAAATAAATGAGTTTTGTCCATTTCGTAAAACCATGGATCTGGAAGTCTTGTGCTTTTTGTGTATAAAGATAGAAGCTGCTGCTGAGATCCAGCAGTGGCAGTGCCAATGGGTAGAGACTGCTGCTGAGCTGCTCATTGTTTGTCTTTTTTCCTGAAACACTTGGCAAGATGACTGTCTGGAAGATTTTTATCCCACTGGAACCTCAGTTGGCTTCCCTTCAGATTTGATGATGTTGCTCAAGTTCAAACTATTTTGTAGCCCTGTTAGAAGCCAACCTTTTTTACCTGTTTCAGCTCCTAAAGAAGTCTTGTGGCTCTAGGTGACATTTGAGGTCCACAGACTTTGTGAACACAGGGTTTGTCTGAAATGAAACGGGTATTTCTATTTTTTGTTGTATGCTAGAACTTTGTAGTTATATTTTATAATGAAGTACAGGTTCTTATGCTTTGCATTTTGTCCCAGATGCAAACTGTCTGAATCCGAGCAGTTACTTTTTATTGATGTTCTACATATTTTAAAACATCAGGCATTCCTCAGGTGTTTTTTTGTTTGGTTGGTTTTTTTGTTGTTTTGTTTTCTTTGAAGACACAATGACTTTATGCAAAGTGTAATGTGTGCAGTGAGACTTTACAAGGAAAGGGATGCAAAAATATTTGATAGTTTGGGGGCTAAAATTGCATCAGTGTCATTTTAAAGGATCAATAAACTTCAAAGAAATGTGTGCAGACTCTTCCCAAGCAGTATAATGTAGCCTAAAATATATCTGTAGAATGTCTTTGTACCATAAAGTTAAAAGGAATAATTGAAGCTTGCAGAAAGGAATGAGGAAAACACTGTAATTCTAGAGGCTGTTGGTGGCTATGTGTATGGGATAATTTTTAATGATCTATAGCTTGCAAATAGTTGAAAATTTTTCTTTTTTATGTAACTGAAAAGGACAGCTTGCAGCAATGGATATATTTCATAGCTGCATCAAGTGCACAGTTACTAAGTGAGGATGGGAAGCCTAATAGTTTTACTTCTAGACAAGCTGGCTTCCAGGGGATTTTATTAAAGGAATTCTACTTTTTTAACAGCTGAAATGAAAAAAGTCTCTCATGAAACAGGCTCAACTTACTGATAGCCTCCCTTCTGCAAAATTTCAGGAACTTCTTTGAGAAATCAGTGTAATTGTAAGTTTCTAGGCAGTGTTATTTGAGAGTATGGAGAACAATTAAATTCTTTTTTTCTAAGTGCAATATGAATTATCACATTATACTCTCTTTTCATTTATGGATGCAGTTCTTTTTCTTAGCTGGTGGTAGTTATGCATTAACCTGAATAGTTCCATGGGTCCTCAGTCTTCAACAGGTTCACAAACAAATGTCACAGCCCAAGCAAAGATGCATCTATCAGGAGCACAGAGCATTTAACTTGTGGAAAACAAAGACATTTTTTCTTTATTTTATATAAAAACCTTGTTTCTGTAATATTCAAATGTATTTTAAAATGCAGAAAATTGTGTACAGTCTACTGAACCTGAACACTTAAAAAAAATAAGCTTATTTCAATATATATCTGGATTATTTGTATAGGTGGAAAACTATGTTTTGTGCGGCAATCAGTAGTCATGTATACTCAAGAGGATTAATTTTTTTTTTAAATTGGAAAATGTAAATATGACAAGTTACTGGATAGACACAAAGAATAAGGAAGCTGACATAGTGTTTAAAGTAGAATCAAAAGAGATTTTCTATGAAATATGAGAGTTAGTTTTAGTTAAAGTATCTTTTTAATTATTGAAATATCATTTTAGTTACTGAAAAGACTGAAATTCTGTAAATGAGTACTTCATAATTCTGTCATACATGGCACCTTTTACTTTACCTAGGAAGCCCACAAGTATTTATAGACTCACTGAAGCTCAATGCCACTCCTCTTTTGTAGGGAAGAACTGGGGGAGTAATTGCATCTCCTATTTTTTGGAAGCTTGGGAGTCATAACTAACAATTCATCTGTCCATTTTATATATTATGCTACAAGCATGGCTAAGCTTTCATGTTAACATTTTGTAGAGATGGCATTTTTTCTCTTTTCAGGGTTTGTTGGATTCTTTTCAATCTATTAGCCAGCCGAAGAATTTTAAAAGGTCTGTTCTGTTCGTTCAGCTAAAGAATACATTAATGTTGACAGGGTCTATACTCCTTTCCAGATAGTCTCTAGTTTAGCCATCCTTAAGGAAAGTGCAACTCCATTGTTTAATCCACTATTAAAAAAAGGATGTCACCTCAAGTATTTAATGTTTATCTAATTTTTGACAGGAGGAAAGGCTCGTCGTTGTTCGTATAATAACCTGTACCAAACTGATGCAATTGATGTTAAATATTGTGAAAAAAGAAAGTGCTGCTTAAATAGTACGATCCATTAGTGTCTATTATAAAGGGTCGGTGTATTCCCCTGGGCAATACTGTAACATCTGGAAATACTTGAAATGGAGTGTATTATGATCATAGTGAAGCCTCAAGAAGTTGGGAGGACTTTGAAACGATAATAGCTTGCTAGGTAAAATACCTCACTGAGTCCAAACTGAAGTAACAAGTGCATTATCAGATGTTTGGGGGAAATAAATTAATGTGAATATATATACTGAATATTCATACTGGATATATATACCTTCTGCATTGTAGTCCTACTGCAATGCATGTATAAATGAGAGAGGCACTTTGAAGGGAAATGCCTATCCTTAGCCTGAGTAACACATCTGTTTCATTTTTACAGGAGGAAAATGGTATGTGGTTTGTCCATCCTCAAATTCCCATCCTGATACCCTGTTCCGTGGCATACATATATAAGTATTTTGCTTTGGCATTTTACACTTTCTTATTCTGTATGTCACGAAAAAAGCTGATAAATCCTATTCTATTGGCAATTCAGTTTTGCATTTAAATGGGAACAATTTGCATTATAGCACACAGATTAGATACATTTCACGTTAGATTATGGATTTGGCTTGTTTCATTAGGGACAGGGATAGGCACGTGCAAGAAAAGGCTTCAGCTGCTGGGTTAGAGCATCCATTCATATCTGTGACAAAGCCCTCAACCTTCATATGCCACTTTATCCTGCAGCAGATGGTTTTCTCTTTGGGGCTTTGGTATAGGTGAAGCAATTGGTAGGGTTGTGGTGGTTTTACTGTTCCTCACAGTTATTCTGTGCCACAGCATGGACTGTGTAAGTGCAGTATGGAAGACAGTACTGCAGACAAAGACCTGGGCATTGTGTTGGACAAGCTTGAACACAAGTCAGGAGTGCATGTTTGTCATGAAACCCAGCCACACGTTGGGTGATGACAGAAAGAATGTAAACAGCAGGGCGAGGGAATTAATTTTCTTTTCATCTTCTGTTGCCATTTGTTTGTCTGCAGCTAGAGAATCATGTCCAAATCTGAGCTCCTAGCACAAGAAAGATGTCTGCAGAGAGTCAGTGTGTCACAGACACAGACAGTGACAGTGTGTAACACATCCTGAATACATCTCAAGCTCTTTCCCATCAGTGGCTTTTGTGCTATAAACAGATAGGCTGGATGTTATCAATAAAGTAAATAACAAGAAAACCAGTTTTTGTTATGATTCAATGTTTTTTCTCCATTATTAGATTTAATAGAATTTTCACACCTAATACTTATCATAGGTAGGGAGATTTGTAAATTTAATAATTTCTATAAAAGTTAATGTATAGATTGCTGTATGCTAAGCGCTTTCAGTTTGCAGTGGCATAGGGCTGAATTCAGCTTCTTCCTCACTATGGGAAGCCCTCTTTTTTTCGATCATCAAGTATAGCTTATGCTCTTCTTTTTTGATGTTTCTTTACCTGTCTTCTTCTAAAATATATGAATATGCACAAAGCACATTTATTGTTTGATTGCTTGATCGTCACCTTCTAAGGTAGTTCAGACTTTCCCTTTAGACACTACTTTATCCTGCTTCTCTGGACTCGTGTCACGTGTGCGTTCAGATCAATTGCAGATGGGAATAAAGAATCAATTGCTCTCATAATTTATACAGGAATAAATGTTAATCAATTCTTTTAGTATCCCAATGCTAATCAGAGAGACAAGCCCTCACTATAATCTAACATATCAAAGTAGGTTTGAACTTTCTAGGCTAAATCAATTTAGAATGACTTTTTAAAAGTAAACAAAGTTCTTGAAGTGGTATTTCTCCTTCCTCCATTCCTGTCCTTTTAGGAGGGGAAAAAAAATATTCTGAGCTGTTCTGATTAATTTTCTTTAGTCTGTTTTTTTTTTTTTTCTTTTTCTTTTTTTTTTTTATTCTTCTCTGGGAAAGCTGATACAAAATTTGCAGAATTGGTGTAATGAAGAGAAACAACCTTTGTGTGCCCCCAGTAATGCAGATAAATGCACACAGTACTGTTCACAGTTCTTGGAAAAATTAAGAATCTGAAATGTGGCATCAAACATATGCTGTCTTTATGAATGTCTCCACTTTTCTTTTTCTGCCTTATCCACACCTTTGCATAGAATCACCAGGAGTTTGAAATACCGGATATCAAATGAGGAATTTGGTTTTGAAGAGCGTGAAATCTGCCTTCTGCAGGCATTTTTGGTAAAAATAGTCCAGTGGTCTCACAAGCCTTTATCCTTGCTGCCCTGACCTCTACGATGGCACAAATACCAGCAGAGGTTGGAAGGGTGCCGGGGTGTTGAGGCAGCTGAAGGCAGTGTGTGGGTGGGTGGTCAGGCCTTTGTTGGTGAGACTGGTGGGGCTGTGCTTTCTGTAACAGAAAGATTAACAGTTTCTGTAGTCTGAAAATGCCTGTAAAAGTGGGAATGTGCCTTGGAAAGGGGTGGAGGGAACATTTTTCTTTCTAAACTCGCCAGAGACGGAGGATGTGGCTGAGCTGAGAATTGACTTTTAACAGCTGAAAATGCCTAATTTATCAAGCTGTTGCAATATTGATAGCTGCCTCTGCTTTCCTGTGCTGTTAGCCCTTCAGTGCTCAGCTTCTCCTCCTTGCGTCTCTTAACGTTTTCTCTAGCCATCTAATTTGTAATCTCTTATAACCCCTTGCATTGCCCCCTCTCTCCCTGCCCTGCATCCCTCTGCCAGTCATCTCCAACATGGTGTCTGTGACATGGGCACATCAAGCCAGGAGACAAGATGTGACTTGGAAAGCTTTTGGGTGGACGAGGTTTTTGTTTTATGACTTACGGATTTAATTTGCAAACCTCTTTCTTTCACTTGTTCCTTTTTGCCACAGAAAAAGGCTGCAAGGACTTAAAACAAGCTCCGTGTTTCTGTTTTATGTCTGCCCAAGAGAAGCATGGCTCAGGCTGCTGAGTGATCTCCTAACACCGGTGGTGAATCAGAAGTAGCACATCAAAGAGTTCTAGGGGAGGCTGTTCCCCACACCTGCTACACAGGGCTCATTACCAACCGTAGCATATTTTCTGGGTGCATACATTACCATCAGCCAGGATCTCAAAGAACCAAGTGAGGCTCCTGCGGGATGGCTGGTCCCAAACAAGTGGTTGCCCAGAAGGTAATTCTGAGGGTTGTTGAGGAGCCACGTGGAGAGCAAGAGATACCCGCAGGAGGTGCATTGCTGTGCTCTCTCTGGCTGCCTCTGAAGGCTGAGAGTTGGGGAGCTGGTGGGTTTGGCAGGGACAGCAGAACAGGAGGATGTTCCCTTCCCCTAGCATGCAGTTTGAGAGAGATAAAAAAAGGAGGCAACATGTAATAGAATTATTTATATCTATAATGTAGTCAGCATGAATGTAAAATAAAAAAAAAAAACAAACCAAAAAAAAGTGTTAAAATGGAGGTGCTAAAGCAAGTGTTTACTGTGGACTTAAAAGGTGTGTGAAGTTTCTGTAGAATCTTCTGAAGTGATTGTATTGCAATTATGGAAGAAAATCAAGCAATATAGTTTAAAAAAATTGCATCCTAAGCTAAACGACTTAAATATGTGCATATGCAGACATAACTGGAAATTCCCTTTATTCTATGAACATAAAGCCTTTGTTTCAGTACACCACTATCTGTCTTTAGTGTACTTGTCTGCTTCAGCTTCAGTTAAAATTGTCAGGAAATGGCAAAGAGCTGGCTGATCCCTAAGTGATGGGGAGCCAAGGGTGACCCTTACTCATGGGACACAGTCCCAAGGGGTCTGCACCCAGAGCTGGTTGCTGGTGAGAGGATCCATTGACAGTCCCTGGTCAGGAGAACAATGACCCAGGTACAGGGTCCATCCAGGAGCTTGAGCCAGAGGCAGGGCTAGAGACTGGCACAGCTCTGGTGTTGCTGGAACAGGGACAGATGTCCCCAGGCTGACCTGAAATTAAGTCCTGGGTAGGCTGCCCAGGGACAACAAGAACTACCTATTGATACTCAACAGGGTCCTGACAAAAAATAGCAACAACATTTAGTGCTGATGTTTTCTAAAGCTTACCCTTGTCAGTGTTTTAGACAGTCAGTTTATACTGGTGTGATATTGGGGCACTTCAGATGGGCAGGTGGATTCCACCTTTCCCTTTTGACCACTGTGCACAGTTTTTCCTCTTCAGAAGTTTGTCAGCCACCAGTCTCAATAGGCGTTAAAAAAAAATTGTTTTGCTTGCTTACTGTTTCCATATTTTCTCCCCAACATTTGTCACATTAATTTCCCCCCTCCCAGAACTCTGATTAGTTACATGAACAAAAGTGACTTCAGTATTAATGATGCCATTATATACTACACTGAGTCCATTAATAAATTAATAATGCTGTGTCTTGTTTGTTTATAAATGAGGCTCACCAAGGGCTGTTTCAAATGAAAAATACTACTGATTGCTTGTAATTTAATCTAGTGAGTTTTTTATGCATGTAAGGCAAAGTCAATTAGCCCTGAGAGATATCTAACTCACAACTAGATTTCAAGTTTAATGCAAATAATTGAGTTAAATATAACAACCTTGAAAAAAATGAAAAAAAAAAATCAAATTATCAGAGATCTTTGGGCTTTGAGAGACATTTTTAATATGTTAGTATGTTTTGAAATGTGTCTGTCTTTATGCCACCTTTTGTGTTTAAAGATAATATTTTATTTTTTGTATGTATTTCTAATCTGAAATTTATTTAGGTTTTGTTGACCTCTCCTAGCACCAAAATCTGGAATTCTCCTGTAATACAAGATAAAATGTCGTTAGGCAGCACAATTTATCAACAAAAGCCTGTAAACTGCAAAGTTGTGCAAGCCTTTATTTTCTTCTTTCTTTGTCAGCCTTTTGCATTGTTGATTGATTTGCTGTAGTGCTGCTGTCAGTAGTTTACCAATAGTCTGGTAGAATCTCATGACTGGCATTTTGCCTTTTTAAAAACCATCTCATTGCTACAGTAAAGAATTTGAACCTCTAAATCAGCCATCATAGATGTTAGCCTCCTTTTATTATTATTAATGTGCTCTTGGGAAAGGAATATTGAACAATAATTAGGAGCAAGTAAAGTACTGGAATAAGCTTGAAAAGGTCAGTTTCTAGGCAAGAGGCCTTTTGTATGTTATCTTTATTTTTATATTATAATAATTATTAATATAGTAACATGCATGAATTTATATTTTCAGATGGAGTTTAAGATGCTGCTATAGATCACACTCTAAAAAATCAGTAATTATTTGCAAAGCATACCTCAACAGAGTGGTTGATATTCAGTTTAATTCTTAACCACTTTATTTAATGTTGCTACATGCTTTTTGTTAAAAGTGGTAAAAAATATTAATATTTTTTCACATAATTATAGAAAAAATGTGATACTTGTATTCTATAAATTCTGTTTTTAAAATGTAGATTAAATGCAATTTTATTTTATTCCTAAGGAACTTTACCTAAAGAAAGTGATGACAGAATCTGAGGGAAACTTTGGTTGATCCCTCACAGCAAAGAACTTCGGTATGTTCAGGAAATACTTTTGGAAGAAAGCCCATTTAAGTGTTGGATGATACAGTGTGATATCAAATATTTTTGAAGCATTTTTTAGTCTTGTGGAGGTATGTGTATTGTTATGATGAAGGACCAGAAAAGATGATACAAAGATGCAGGAATATCATATAATCATGTAAGATTACTCTCTTTATATTCCTTAGTGATAATAAAGTAATAAACTGTCTTTCATATAAAAGCACTTGGTGGTTTATTGCTGTATTTATCTAATGAGCATATCTTAACATGTTGTTCTGCTGGCAACTTGTAAGCTAGAGGATCAGAAAATATAAGATACTTTCAAATTCTTTACTACTTCATCTTAAAGGTAGATTTTCCTTCTAGTAACATCTGCTTATGCATGTGTTATGCATCCCTGAGATGCTAGTACTAGTATCTCGTATTTGTAAGATAATTTAGAGGCTATACATTCCTTATGCATTCCAACCCGGAGCTCACTGCTGATCTTTGTGTATATATGAAATCATGAAGTATAGAAGATGTATTTGGTTTAGCCCTTTAATGTCTAATTATCCCAGAAAGACATTCGTAATTAAGTGCAATTTGTAAAATTATGGAAGTTTTCCAGATAGGAAATTCTATAAGATCAGAAGGCAGCAGTGAAAAGTCATTCGTCAACTGAGTGGTTTTTGTCAAAAACTTAGTTTTTTGTCACTGTTTAAAAATTGAAGGTCAACCCAGATAATATATTTAGCAATGTGAAGTAGAAGACAAAGAGCAGTTATTTTGGTTTGGTTTTGGTTTAAAAAGAAGTACATAAATCCCAAAAATATTAATTATAAAAATTTAGATTCCTTTCCTTTTCTGTCCTTTTTTTCCTCTAAGTTGCTGCATATATTTACATTACCCAGGTGACAGCTGGTAGCACTTCTTGTTAGAAAATGGCAGCAAATATTGTTTATTAGCACTGCTTAGGATTGAATAAATGCTTTCTACTGGAATGTGACAACTGGAAAATATCACAGTTACTAAGCTGAAGATTAAGCCAGTACTTTTCATTAACCATTTTAACAGTAAATGTAAATGTGAGCATATCAGGTATTATTTAGAGGTAGTGTGTGTTCTGCATCTAATTGGTGAATTGTAAGTCGATGCTAATGAGATTTCAGAAGGGAAATTCCTTTTTATTAAACTCTCTGTGCTTGTAGTACAAAGTTACTATACTTGTATTATAATTACTATACTTTTAGTATATTTTTGCCAAAAAGATGAAGAAGTCATCTACCAAAACTTTTAATTCAGCAGTTTTTCTTTTCTAGCATCTAGCAGCATCGCCTTGGGAAATCTGAGATAACTGTGTATAGGGTAATTTTTCTTTGAGAATCTAACCGAGGGAGGTGTAGGGAAAAAAATTTTCTCTTGAACAGGTAACATTTTGGGAGGTCACTTTATAGTGATCTCAATTTCTCTTTCTCCAGAGAGCAGTTTGTAGTAAAAATATTTCTTCCAGAACAGCCTATTACTCTTGGCTACATTGCTCTTTTTGTTTTTTTTTCCCATGGGTGAGATGGAGAGGAGAAACTGGTGGAGAGAATTAACAGCAGTACTTATTTTCAGAAGGTAGAATTCACAGAGGGCAGTGAATAGTGGTGGATAGCCCTGTTTTCACAACTGTAGAGTTCTTATGTGCAGCATTAATGTATGTGCATCTCACACCTGTATTACGCTATAGATGTACATGGAACAATTTGTTTGACACTTGTTCAGCCTTCGTATTTGAGCCAGGTGCTAACTGATTTCTAGCTCAATACTGCTATTTGGAATAAACCCTCTAAACTTCTCTTTATTGGATATAAAGTATTACAGGACTGTGTCCATATGTGCAACAAAAGAAAATACTTAGGATTAGTTTAGAATAAAACTTTCACCTATCTTTTTGGATTTTCTTAATCCCCTATCTGTGATCTGCGTTTAAGGATAATACTTCTGTGTATTTGAAGTCTATTATTACTTTGAAAGCTAAAGGCCATATTTAGCCTTCATTGATGTCAGGTAGATCAAGCCTAAAATGGGTGAGTTTCGTATAACATGTATTACATGGCATATACAAGGTCACCTGTCATTTAAAAGTTTTTTATTGGCATGAATTTTGGGGAGTTATGTTGCCTAGAGTTGTTGTGTGGAAATGGTTCTGTGTTATGTCAAGTGATGCACTGGGATCTTATTTGTATGTTTGTTACTTTTAACTGTGAGTTGAAATGTCTCGTAAGAGGTGCGATAGTTTGGCCTTTTAAAAATTACCACTATTCTATTCAGAATCTTTGCAAGTTCTTTCAGCTGGGAAATGAAATTGTCCATTTTTCAGTGATTTATAGGTACCCTTTGCAGACTCAGATCAGAAGACACGAGAGCATGTTGCAGCGGGACATCCATGTTTGGAAAAGCTGATATTAGCAAAACGTTTTGATTGCAGCACTGTTGCACACTGCCAGTTCTAAGCTATACTGGAGCTGGGTTGTTTTCTTTCAGTTTGGATCCGTGAGTGGGAAATGCAGTGATACCTACCTAATTCTTTAAGAAGACTGAATCAGTAGCTTTGAGCAGGTGATATGATGTTGTATTAGATGCTTGATGATTAAAAAAACCACCCAAAAATCAACACAGAAAAAAACCCAAACCCCCAAACAAACAAACAAAAAAAAATACCCCAAAGCCCCACCCATAACCAAACCCTAAAAACAACCGAGCTCTTCTGACTCCAAAGTGGCCATCTACACAATACCATTTCCTCTCTGGCTGTGGCATTTGCTGTTTCTTTTTCTACAAGGCTGTCTGCAGGTGGCAAGAGAGAAACGGGATGTCTGGCAGCAGTTTCCATTTCCAGACTTCCTTAGCTCTGGCATCAGCTCAGCTGGTATTCAGACTGAGAGAGGGATTCTAACTGTATGCTAGTGATGATGTTTGTTTGCTTTTAATCTTTTGATTCTCGATGGAGATACCAACTAAGGTGGCCCAAGCATGAGAACCTCAAGTCTTGTGAGTAGCCTCTTGCTTTGTCATCTATGGCAATTTTTATTTAGGTTGTGAGTGGGACTACACGAGGCACTGCTGTGTTGTTTTCCACAATTCAGTCTTGTTTGAAATGAGTTAGAAAGGAGGGTCCTCGACAAAGGGAGGAAAAAGTTGGCTTATTTAGTAAAAATAAATGTGTTGAATATGTTGCATATGCATTGCATATGCCTCCTGCATACCAACCATAGGATATTTCAGGTTTTCAAAAGCGTTTGAATTACAATGATATCTTTCAAGTTTGAGGGTATTTAAATGTCTTTTTTTAAATGCTTCTCTTTTCTGTACCTTGGCATCTTAATTTACCCTGTATTTCTCATCATGCCTTCCTCCTTCCTTCACCAGAAAAGGATTTCACAGTGCATCTAGTCAAATGTCAGGAGGTGATGCACCACTGAAAATGTGTGATGGAGATCTTTTACTATTGATAAACACCTGGAGCAGCTTCAGGGGGGAAGTGGCAGTTTGGTCTCATTCTCACCGTTTTTCTTGACTCACAGAAATCTGATTTGGAGTTTTGATGAGTTGTGACAAATTCTGCCAAATGACAGAAATGGTACATAAATTAATGGTTCTCCCTTTAGTGAAAGACACTTCTGATACGAAAAAGCATTTGAAGGCAGCTACTTATGGGCTTGCCAGGGGTGGCAGTGGGGTCATCCCGAAGCCCACGTCAACAAGCAAATTCATTGTTACAGAGGTGGGCCAAGAAAGAATCACTTCTTATGTATCAACTTGTTCTGGACTGAAATATTAGATCTTCTGAACACAGCCCTCCTCTTCCCTCTTCAGCTTGGCTCTGCATAGGCACTGGCGTTGATAAGCAGCTCTGAGAACTGCTTCTCTGTTTCTCAGATGCTCAAGTATGTAAATACCTGATTTTAAACATCTACATTTAAAATTAAATTTGTGTGAAAGGCATGAATAATGTTTGGGACAAGACCACATTAATCCTTTCCTAGGTGTTAATTCTGGAAGACATAAAGAGTGCATGCCTGCAGCAGGTTATGAAGGCAGAAAACTCACAAAAGATGTTGTGTCTTAGAAATTTGCCAGCCAGCACATTTCTTGGCTCTTAGAAAATGGAATAAAAGCTATCTCTAATAAAAGCAAGAGCTCATCATTCTTTCTAATTGGCTTTTCTCTTTAATTTACAGTACATGTAAAAAAAAAAAAAAAGGCTGGTCTGAAGCTCAGTGGTACCATCATTTTCCTTGTGGTTGCTTCACTTTGAGCATCTCTCAGTACAATGCAGGTAAAAAGAAATTATTTCTTTTTTAAAGCTTGTCAGAATATTCCCTTTCCCTCTTCTCTCCATAATTTACAATAAAATGAACTTGATATATTTTCCCAAGGAATTAAATTCACTGAGAACTACGGATTTTTCTGTGGAAGAAGTTCAAAACATGTTTTCCCCCTTTCTCTAATGAAAATAATACTTGCTTTTTTTGTTGTTGTTCATAGGCACTAATTATCAAAGGGTGCTTTTGGTTAAAATAGGAGGTTGTCCTTATGTTTTAACCAGATTTTTTTTTTTTTTTTTTCCTATTCCCTTTCTACTTATTGTGACACTGGCTGATTGCACCTAGCCATACCTCAAGCTGAGAAATCACCTCTTTATACTTCTGCTGTAATGTGTTTGTAGTCTCTGGACTCTTTTGGACTCCTTCAGGTTCCAACTAAAACATTTATTTAAATAAAGCATTCCCTATTATCTTGCATTCCTTGTAGTATTACCAGACAAATCGAGCATTCTTTTGTCCACTGTGCATTTAGATTTTATTATATTGTAAGTTGAAGTTGTATTATCCTTACTGCGTATTACCATATGCTGGGAATTTCTACTGTATTTGCAGGTATGGCTGTTGCCTTGTGCCTAGCTCAAATTGTCTTTTCATAAATAATAGAAATATTTATTAGAAATACTGAGTTATTTGTTCTCTTGATTCCTGGCCTTCTGACATTTTAGTACCAATACACCACTGGGTTTTCTTCATTTTTTCCTACTGATTAAATTAATTTATCTTTATGCTGAGGCCACTGAGGAACAGCATGATCTGGCTGCTCCACCAACGAAGGTGGGCAGGGAATCAAGCATGGCAAGTCAGGTGGAGAACAGAGACCTCCCCATCAAGGAGACAGGGTGTTGAGCAGCAAGTCAGGTTGGGATTAAGTCTGGAGATGGAGGTCAGGGTCAAAGACTGTCCAGTGATTGCCCAGCAAGTCCACAGTGAGCTGGGGAATGTCTGAAGCTGAGCCAGCAGGTCTAGGACAGGGTGAAAACCAGGGTGGTGAGGGAGGAGGTGCAGACACAGCTGCAGACCAGCTATGATGTGGCACAGAGGTAAGCCAGCAGTACAGCCCCAGCCAAAAAGCAGCTCTGAAGGGAAAGATGGTGCAGGGCCTCCCTTCTAGCTTTCTTCACAATGACTCTTGTCATCAGCAGAGTTGGACTCAGACTCAGCCAGCTAAACTGGACTTAGCTAGCGTAAAGCCCACAAGGAAGATGTGATCAGGGCCCTGACAGTGGCACACGTTTAATTCCTTCTCATGAGTGTGACTTCCTAGTCACAGGATCACAGAAGTCACTGAGGTTGGAAATGACCCATGGAGGTCATCTAGTCCAATGCTCCTGCTCAAGCAGGGCCACCTGCAGCAGGCTGCTCAGGACCATGTCCTGATGGCTTTTGAGTGTCTCCAAGGATGGAGATGCAATGCCAACAAAAGCTGAAACAGATCCTGAATCACTGGTACTCAAGAGTTAATTATCCCACTTCCAGCTACCAGACTGCTTGTAAGAGAGGCATCCATGTAGTTTTCTGTATTCAGTAAAGACCAGTAGTCCCCAGACTCCCCTAACCACAGCAGGAAATGCTGAGCAAGATGAGCAGTAGACAATACTGTATTTTCTGTCTCGGCCTAAACATTTTTTTTTTTAGTTTTCTTTTTCACTTCCACATCGGGGTTCAAACAGATAATATCTAAGTGACTTCCACCTCCCATCCTCTGTTAGGGACCAGAAATATGAGGTTTTATGTGCAATGATGAGCTTTCTACAATCTTATGTACGGAATTAGTTAACTTAAAAATAAAAATGACAAGAATTAGAAGGAGAAAGCGGGCATACATTTTTGGAAGGACGATTTTAAATATACTTAGGCTTTCTTTTTAATTGTGAAATTTGCAAGTAAATGAAGGCAAAAGTATCTAAAAGAAGTCAGAAAGAAACAAGCTAGAAAAAAAAATGCTGGCCAGATGCTAGAAAATCAGAATTTTCCACTGTAAAAAGCTATTTTCCTGAACTTTGTGGAGGAGAAACCTTGATAGTTCTGTGCTGTGAGATTGTAGAGGTGATGCAGTATCGGGTGGGGAGTTTATCTGCCATGGAATTTAGCTACCATTTCTCATCCTGTACTTCATTTAACATTTGTAATCCTAGGCATAACATATATACCAATTCCACTTAAGATGTGCTAGTTAAGTTGAGGTCTTCCACAGTTGTGAAAAGGTATTTTAATCTTTAGCATTTCAGAAGACTCAGATCAGATTTCTGTTAAAAATCATGACTATATCACAGAATGGTAGGCATTGGAAGGGATCTCTGGGGATCACCTAGTCCAACCCCCCTGCTAAAGCAGGTTCACCTAGAATAGGTTGCACAGGAATGTGTCCAGGTGGGTTTTGAGCATCTCCAGAGAAGCAATTCCAGTGGTTTACCACCCTCAAAGTCACCTTTATAAAACTAACCTGAGGTGGATGAGAACTGTTTCTTTCCTTTTGTTTTGCCAGCTGTTCATGTCCAGCAGAAGCCTGTTATGCTGTGACTTCCCCCCACCCTCTTGTTGTTGTTTTTTTTTTTTTTTCTCCAAGACAGGTAGAGAAGAGTGACATGGCAAGACACCAAAAGCCTAGAAATGATCAGTTGGAAGGATTAGTGTACCTTATTCTGTTTTGCTTTTACTAGCATCTATTTAACTTCAGTGCCTCAATGAATTTGAAAAACGCTGTGCATTGTTAAATGCTCAAACCCACCTGCTCCTTCCATTAATGTATGACTTGCACTCTGAAGATCTGAAAATTGAGATTTGGCATTGAGGTTGCAAATGCTTTAAAAAATAAAGCAAAAAACCCCCACAACAAAACCAAAAAAACCCAACCAAACAAAAAACCAAACAAAATGAAAATCTTTAATGATTTTTCCTAAAGAACATGCTTCTGGCAAAAGTCCAAGTTAAGAAAGGAAGCCAAGAGGCTACAGTTCTCAGTTAAGAAATATTTGCTGGATGAAGGGTTGATATCCATTTAAATCAAACCATGATTTCTTTGGAGACAAGTTTGCTTGGCAAACCATTTTTATGTCATGACAATGAGCTTCTTCAAAATTAAATGCTTCTCGGATTCATTCTTATAAATATCTGGCAATGACTTCTGAAGCTGTTGTGGTGTTAGTTGTCAACCAAAAGCTAATACTTGTCTAGCAGTGAAAGAAAGAATTTGCACTGGTGGTCATTAATGCTGGTATAACTTTAAAATAGAAGTATGTTTGAATAGTCGTATTACACAGTGTTAAATGCAATCCTGATATCTTGACTGTTTGTTTGTTTGTATAATTATACTTAGATTAAATTCAAAACAGCCAGCTGATCTTAGCAGCTGGTAAATATTTACTGCTCATTTGCCGAATTCCTCAGAGCACAAATTTTTGCTTTTTCTGTGTCCTAATACTTAATGGATAAGAACTGATTCCTCAAAAATTGCACTGTAGGAAGCAGAGGGGTGGCAGGGAGCCAAGACATTTTAGATACTCCTCTTGCATATGAAAAATGTATGCAGAAATTTTGGGAACATTCAAGAGCTGGACACTGCATATGTTGAACATAAAACATTCCCTTGCAAATGCAGCAAGATTTAAGTGAACAGGTGGCTATTATTATTGTTCTTAATGGAGTGTGTACATGCCCATATTTGTTATAGCTCTGTTTAGCACAGCTTCATCCAAAAGGATCAGTATTTGAGAAGGAATGGGAGTACTGGAAGAGTTGGATTTGTGTACTGAAGCAGTAGGCTACATACCGCAGTGAAAGCCACCTGACATTTGCTTTAGAAAGTGCAGAGGAAAGTATTATTTGCTTTCTGAATCATACAGGAGCCGCTGAGTATGTGGATATACCTGTTCTAGGGAAATATGATG
Organism: Todiramphus chloris collaris; assembly: GCA_025345505.1. Classification (NCBI taxonomy): domain Eukaryota; kingdom Metazoa; phylum Chordata; class Aves; order Coraciiformes; family Alcedinidae; genus Todiramphus; species Todiramphus chloris. The sequence goes on from JANVCC010000068.1 coordinate 3,708,624, forward strand.
GACCATTGTTAACCAGTAAAACCTATTAGCTGTTCAGAAAGTCACAAGGAGTATGGTTTGGGCTATTGTACAGCACAGCTCCAGATATGCGTGTCCCGTAAAGCAAAAGTATGTTTGAGAGGTATGTGGCTTAGACTGAACAATTTTAGAAGAAAATGTCATTGATCATTAAAGACCAGAGAACCATAAAATTCTAAGCGTAGACAGAGGGATTTATGTACATTATTTTCCTTGTTTGGTTTTTTTTGTTTGTTTTGTTTTGTTTTGTTTTTGTTTTGATTTTTTTCCCCCTCCCCGCACAATAAAGTTAATGTATATAATTTAAGGAACATAAAAAATTTCTTCAAGCAGCTTGTAGTCTACTCAGTTCCTAACCAGAAGAAAAGTTTCATGAACTTGAAATCTATAAACTTTTAAAAAATAACTTCAAGGTAGTTATTATTGCTACATCTATTTATTACTCTCTCTTTTATTGTTTATTGCATTTTTTCTTGGGTTTTTTTTTTCCCCCCAGTTACTTTCTGAGTTGGGCAACAGCTTTGGACTAGGTGTTTCTCATGAAAATAAATCCACTAATTTATAGTGAACTTACCAATTATATGAAATGAACAAACTGAAAAGTCTAGACAATCATCTGAAAAATCTTAAGTGTTCCTCCTCTTACCTACAGTAATATTAGGTGCTGCTTTTAACACTGCTAGTGGGCAATATAAAATAATCTAGCCTCCTAAACAAAGGGATCTTAAACTTGACAGTGTTTCTTGACATTCATTAGAATGTATTTAAGTGGGATGGATCATTTGGTGTCTCATTAATATCAATTAGAGTTGTGCATTTAAAGAGAAAGGTAAGCAGTTCCCAGACATTACAGTATGATGAATAATGAACAGAGGGGAAAATTGATCTCTCTTTCCTGTGATATTTTCCTCAGTAAGGCAAGCATAGGATATTTTGAATTATTAACAACCTCTTACATAGTAGTGACTGAGCCCAAGCCCCTGTCTTGCAAACTTGTTTTGGTTTCTGTTACTACATTCACCTCCTTTCATGACAGGATTGGTTACTTTTGCTTAATTCTGGATGAATCTAGCTATTTGCAAACTTGGAGGAATAGCTGTAGGAAAGTGAAGGGTTACTGCCCTGGCTTAGTATTTCATAAAAGGGTGAACTGCATTGTGCCTTGAAGAACAGGAAATTTCAGGTGGTGTTTCTAAAAACACTTCTACAAAGAAACTGTCACTGAAGCATTCATTCAGAGTTTGTTTGGTTTTTTTTTTTTGTGGTTTTATTTTGTTTTGCTTTTATTGGTTGGTTGTGGGGGTTTTTTTGTTTTTGTTTTGGTTTGGGGGGGGTTGTTTGTTTGTTTTGCCTTGTTTTTTCCCTTTTGCTGTTTCTTTGATAATCATGTTAATGTTGATGCTGCTCTCCTGACTGACACTCCAGTGCCTCAAGGCATTTGGATATGGGTTGTAACACTAGTAAATTGCCACATATATGGAAATTGCTCATTTGCCACCAATACTATATCAGAGAGGCAGCAGGAGGTCCTCACTTCCTTTCACATATGCTCTAAAGTTAATGCTTTTATTAGCAGGGAACTGTGAAGAAGAATATCAGGTTTTTCCCAGGCTACTTTGCTTTATTGTCAAGTTTTGCAGTGCCTTTTGCCACAGAGTCTCAACATTTAGTGATAGCCAATTAATTAGCCTCTGTTTAAAAACTAGTTTTAGAGTCAGGATACTGTATTTCATGGCATATCTGAATTAATGGGGCTTGTGAACATAATGTTTTCATAAATACATGTGCAAAATGTCAGCATGAAAAAATAGGTGTGTTGACTTGCCTGAAGTAAAGTACCTTTTGCTTAAGTATGAAGTTCATGTTGTGCATTGAATTTTTCCCATAGTAGCCAGACAGTACCTATGAGTTGATTTTTATAACTGTTTTATTCTTTTGTGTGTCTTTCTGAGGAAAAAGTTGTTTGAAATGATCATTTACCAGTGTTATACTTTAAAAAATGACTAACCCCCCCAACTTCCAATGGCCTAGATGAGTAATTTAAATTGCCTCAAGTCTTTATATAACTTCTGTGATTTTACTCCTTCAGACAAGAAACAGTGAATCAGAGGCCAACCTAAGGCACTGAATCTACATAAAAACTATGATTAGGCAGTGGCTAATGATTCATGATAGAAATTATTTTCTCCTATGAAAACTGTGCGTTTACTAGATGGGAAATATGAGATTATGTTGTGCTAACTAGTTTCCAGGTAGCAGAAAGAATATGGTGCTAAGGAGAAAAAGTTAATATATACTGTCCTTACTGTTGTCTTCTGATGTATTTTTCAGATAGAGTTTGGATTTTAAACTGATAAAACAACTGTGACATACTTATTATGTACACCATTTGGAGGTTAGTAACAGAATTTAGCAGTACCTAGCTAATGGAGGAAAAAGGGACTTATAAAATACTGTGAGGATGACAAGTCAGGAAATCATAGAGATCAGAACAGGAAAAGTAATGATTAGAAATGTCGGAGTGATACTTACTGCAGGTAAAAAGAACACTAAAATAGAAATTTGCTAAAGATCCAGACTGAAAAAAAAGGAACAGTGATGTAGAATAGAAAGGAAATGACAGAAGAAAAAGTAAAAATGGAAGAGCTGGGAAAGTTTCTTGTTAATCCAGGGCAAAATGGCAATATATAATAATAAATTTGTTTCCTGCAGTTTTTAATCTTCCACAGAACATGGATTAAAATTTAAGACAGATTTCTAATCAAATAGTAAATGGAGTGTAATCACTTTCAAGTGATTTGCATATGCATATGTCTTTCTAAGCAGAAGTTTTCTGGGTATGTATGAAAGGATACTTCTAGCAAATAATAATAAAGTTACCTCTATTGGTAGAAATAGGATAATTATTGTTAACACGGCATCTGAAGGTCTCTGGATATTACCAGTGTAGAAAGAAAATCATGTCTAAGACAGCAGATTTTGTTTAATATCGTGGAGGGTGAGAGCATAGAGATTATGAAAATCCTTGCTTAAATCTTAAAGTGTTAGATGATCTGTAGTCTGAAAGAACTGACACACAATGAGAAGTAAGGTTGTGTAAGGCGAGAAATATCTTTTATCCTTTGGGAGTTATTGGAAGAGTAATAAATGGGGTTTTAGCGTGCGTAGTACCTTTCCCCAACCTACAGTGCTGTGCAGAATGGCACCTGCTGTACAGTTAATACAGAAAAGACAAGGAAGACAGCAGTTGTGCTTGGATGTTGGAGTACACGTTTATATGTCAAGTTAGGGTCCCTCATAATATCTAGACACTGCCTAATTACCAGGTTATCCGACAAAAATATCAAAGCAAGTAAATAGCAGGTTTCCTCTGGAAGCTGGTCCTGCAAACTTTGTGTTGCTCATGTTGATATTTGCATCCCTTCCTTTCTGATCTCCCAATGCATGTGTAATGTTTGAATGTTACTACTTTTTACCTTTGACAAACAGTAGGCATTCAGATACAATTGATGTCTTCAGAGAGGTGCAGATGGCCGTTTGGCAGCCAATGTAATTGCATTCACATAAGCAGTATGTTTGGGATAGCTGTAGAATAAAGTACAGATCAAGGTGCTGGAGCAGGTCCAGAGAAGAACAACTAATCTGGTGAATGACCTGAAGAACAAGTCTTATGAAAAGGAGGCTGAGGGGAGACCTTATCACTCTCTACAACTACCTGAAAGGACGTTGTAGAGAGGTAGGTGTGGGTCTCTTCTCACAAGTAACTAACATGGGTAATGGCAAGTTTGTCACACATTTCCAAGAACGGGAATCTTTCTTCTGTGATGCTTTTGCTGTTTCTGAACAAGGATGTGATTCCAGCACACTCACCATGTTCTTGCCACAGGCTTGCAAGTTTTTGAAAGCCAAGAGTCTTAAAACTGTAGGTGTTTTGTGTTGCTGTGTCAATGTTTATAAGGTCCCTACTTTCAGCACCAAAGAATTATAAACTGCCTGGATTAAATGCTGTACAACAGTTTGCTGCCCTCCATCATCACCGTTCCCTCAGATGCAATAACACAAACAGGAGTCATTCATCCACCAAAGTAATAATGTGGGTCCAGCAGAAACAAATACAAGTAAGGAATCTATGGAGGCAAAAATGCCCACTCTAAACAGATCTGTGAGCTAAAACACCTCTGCTCAAATACAGCAAGCAAGTTTGCATCATAAATCAAATCATTGGCTTGAATTAGTGAAGACCTGATTGAGATATCCCTAGGAATCCTAGCAACATCCCCGTTATCTAAGGTATCTTACACAATTACACAGATGTGGCTTGAGTGCAACTCTGCAATATATCTATTCATAGGTGAGGATGCTAATTCTGGATGGTTATTCTCTGTTAAGTACATGTTCCTCTCTGGGTATAACATCTGTGCATCATTTGCTTAGCTGTAAAGTAGGAATTTTAATAGATGTTCCAAGATTAGTAGCAAGTTTGGCTTTGGGGTTTTTTTTTTGTTTTTCTTTCATGTGAGCCTTTCTTCTCAATTACACAGCATTGTGGCAAGAGACTTGCCTTAGATTTTAGTTCTTATTCAATATTATTGTTATTACTATTGCTATTATTATTTAATAGAGTCAGTGTTTGAGTAAAGTCTACGTGTGCCCCTTTGTATTTCAGCATCGCTGAACATCGATAAATCAAGATGTGGGTTTTTTTAGCAGGGCTGTATTTCTGTTAATTTCCTATACAGCTACTTAGAGTGTTTTATTACAATAATGAATATAATGAAATGTAAACTATAGTATTGCAAATTTATATTGGAGGCACACACAAAATTGAAACTATTTGAGTGTGTAGGTCTATCATATGAATGATGACAAACAAAACCAACCTTTTCTTTTCCTCCTTCTCTCCTCCCCCAAAACAGGTGAATGTTGCATTCCCAAAGGTTCTTACAACTAGCAAATCAAATGTAAGCTCATTTTGTTACTCATCTGTATGATATTTAAGCTACAGGAGCAAGATCTGTGCTTCCTTTTAATGGCAAACCAAACTAAAACCTAACTTCAGAAATGCAAGCAGACAAAAACAAATGTTAGTGAAATACTAGGGCTAAAATATTACAATCTAGCAATAACCCGCATCCTATAGTACAGAAATTATTTCCAATCTGCTTTTCAGTATATTCCATTTCCATACAGAGCAATGGGTCCTTTAACTATAGTGGGCTTCCTTTGGAAAAAAAGGAAAAAAAAGCAGCAAATTACTGAGAGCTTTAATTTCTGAAAGAATGTGAAAGGTTTTTTTCCCCCTAGATCTCTGTTTTTGCTGATCTTTTAAGGGAAATAAATGCTTTATATAGAAATGTTAAGAAATAGTTTGAATATTCTAGAAACTTGAAAATAGAAAATAAAAATATAGTAGATTATCCTTTGCAGCTGAAATTTACTTAAATTTACTATGTTTATTATAGTAGTTATGAAGCAGCAACAGAATAGATTCATACTGAGAGGACAAATATATTGAATTAATTTATGAATCTTAAGAGGTTAGCTGATATCATTATACAATTGGTTGCAATTTTTCATTTCCTAGTGGTCTATAACAAGAAAGGTTTTCTTCAAACTATTCTTCATCATTCTACAATAATAGCAGAAAATTACAATTTTGCTTTTGTTTTTCCTAGTTGTGTTTTCCACTCCAATTTATTTCCACTTTTCCAATAAAAAGGAGAAAAGAAAAAAATGACCTACAAAGAAATGATTGCCAGTATTTCCTTCTTAATGGGGGTGGGGTGGGGGGAAGGGGCAAGTATTTTTTGTTAACAGTTGTAATGCAAGTCAGGTTTCAATTAGTCGGTACTCTCTTTTCTCATTGAGCAGGAAGATGAAATACACTTTTCTTTTATGTTTTGAAATGAATGTGTATTCAAACCAGTAATTGTTTTCAAAGAAGTGTGCTACTTCTGCTGTAACATTCGTTTCTATATATCTTTCAGTCTCAAATTTGAGAAGAAAATGTGCTTTGTCTTTAAAGGATACTGGGCTTTTGTTTTCTCATCTAGTAATGTTAGCAAATTCTGAGTCTTTTATAAAGGTTTTATATCCAGCTCTTGTGATGATAACAATTTTGTCTGTATAATGTGTCTACTGTTTTTCACTGGCTATGCATGGACAGAGCATGGGCAGCAGGCTTGGTTATAGGTTAAGGCATGAACTCTGGATGACTACAGATTGGGTAGTGGGTTCCACTTCCTTTCCCCAAGCTCCAGGTTTCCTCTTGCAACCCTTGTCAAATTCTACACAGCACTGATGGTTTTTGTCAGCAGCTTTTATGTTCTGGAGGCGTTTCTGTTATTGATACCTCTGAAGACAGACTTTGAGCTATTTTGGGGTAGTATCAAAATGTTTGTACTGTTCTCCAGGTATTCATTTGCCAGAAATGCACTGTCTGTCAAAAACACAAGAGTTTTGGTATTCGAAAGGGTACTGTGGAAGAGAACACATATTTTTGTCACATCCTGTACGTTGTCTGGGTGGATACCTGTTAGCCCACTGCGGACAGCACTCATGATATCATCCAGATTCTCAGGGAATATTTACAGCCCAAAGCTTGTAGCTATAAAAGAAGCAAACAACAACTACTTGTTGCAAGAGTCTGTCAAGTACCTGATCCCTCAATGACTCTGTATGTGATAATGTTACAGGAGCCTGATGAGAAACTTACTTTCAAAGCTTGCAAGAGATTTTATTGTCAGCTGCTCATGGCAGGGGGAGAAAGCAACCAATGGGAAGTCTGTTGGACACTTTAAATATTACTTCATCCTCTTTCTGTGGAGGCTGCAAGACTGACCAGATTTCAAGTGTGACCTACTGGGTACTGATACTAAGTTCTTGTATGACTGTTAAAAAACAGAGGAACTGATTCAGTACCTTTAAGGATCCAGTGTTTCCATAGCTGCCAGCTGCGGAGAGCTCCAGGTGAGCATTAGTGACCTTGGGCTTGCTCCAGGACATAGCAGGTGATGGTCAGCTTTGGTATGGCAAGGCTGGTAGTACTGAAAATGAGACCAGAGATGAGATGTAGACATCCCAGTTGAAATTAATTTGTATCAAACTCATCAGGAATACACCTAGTGCTTAGTCCCATGGCTTTCAAATTATTACATATAAATGGGTACTGTTTCAGAGTCTGCCAGAGGGAAAGCTAGTAAACTTCTCATTGTTTTCCTATTTAAGATTTTTTCATTGAGAGATCTTCAGCTGGCAAGTAAAATGCTCAGAATTTTCAAATATGCTTTCATGACTCAGATAAATTAGTTCAACTTAATTAGCTGCCACTGAGGCAGGGTGCTGGTCCTGTTTCTGTCCTGTTGTCTGGTGTCATATTCTAGATGAGCATTTTTACTTGTCCAATGCAGTTTGCTGTTTGAGGGAGCTGAACTTGTGGGGGGTGGCAGTGGTGGTACTAGTTTTTTTGTATTATATATATTTTTTTAACTGCTTAATTTGCCATGCCATGAATAGGTAAATGCCAGTGCTGAATGTGCAGTTAGCAATGGCAGCGATGAGAAGGAAAATTCAGCTATGATTATTGTGCAAGGTGTGATCATTATCTTTCTTTACTGGAGCAAAGAATTGTATGTATGTGGTACATGTGAGATTGAGAAAGTGCAAAACCAGAAATGTAGAAAGAAAGAAATGCTAAATCAGTTGGAGACAGAAGGTTTTGTCACATATTGTAGATGTTTTCTTTTTAGCTTATCTTCTTTTTCTCTATCATTTGTTGTTGACTTGCTGTTTTTTAACAGTTTTCTCTTTCATCTCTCCAGCTTTATCATCTTGCTATCCAAATGTTCTCTTTTGCAGTTTATAATTATCAATCTGCTCCTGCACTTCCTGGCTTTCCTGTGTTTGGAAGTCTAATTGACTTTTATGATCTAAATCTATGTTGCTTTTTCCTATGCAGTCTACTTTTATGTCTCACCTGCTTACTTTCACATGCGTCTAACCATGTCTTAATCTGAATTCTAGTCTCTACCACTCCTCTTTTACAGACATAAATGCTTGTCTATTTTACAACCAGAATTCATAGCTAGTAGTTTCATTCTTTTTGAATCTTTGACTTAAGTGTACTGTTTTTTGGTTTTAGGTTGGGTTTTTTTCTTTTTTTGTTCAGGAGTACAATGGATTTCTTGACCAACAAAACACCAATTTTATGTTGGCAATGTATTTTAACTCAAAAAAACCCCAAACCCAAAAAGTGCTTTATTAACATAACAGAAAGAAGTCTTACTTTTCCAGAGGAAAACAAATAATTGTGGAGGGCTTCTGGTGGAAAGCATCCAGTCACTGCTTCCCATCTACTTAAATCAGAGGGGTGGTTGTGGATTTTGTTTTGTTGTGAATCTTTTAAAGTCATACAGTAGTACCTTAAAGGAAGCCAGACTCCAAACATTGTATTAAAATGAATGCTTTCTATTGCACTTTCAAAGAAATTGGGAATTGTAAGTCGTATTTTGTGGTGCACACATTTTATTCCTGTAATGCAACTTCAGTAAGACAATGGTCATTTATAGCAATATTTGTCCCCATCTCTCAGAAGGAATCTGCTGTGTGGTAGAAATGTGTACCCAGGCGTTGGTGCTGCCTGAAAAATATTCTTATCTAAGGTTTCAGGGGAAATCTTTCAGCCAAAACAAGCAAAAATGTCTGTAACACTTATTTTGATCAATTCACCAAATACAACTTACAAGCTGATAGTCATCAACGAAATCCCCATCACTGGCAACTTGCTGGATTAAGTATGATCAATGCTGGTTGATAATTTGTTGTTTTCAACAATTCCTGTGGGCGGTTTTGCTATCTCCAAACAGGTAAGATGAGGATTGAGCTGATGTTTGTGGAAGGAGGCCTTGGGGAAGGCAGCACTTGGGGACTTCCTTCTTCTGGAGCTGGGACTCTGACCCAGCCTGTGCCCACAGGGCTGGTGGAGTATGGGGCAATGAGAAGGCTGCATGGCACCTCAGCGGGGGATGCTGGATCCCACTTAGGATCCTACAGCATGGGATCACAAGACAAATCTATTGTAGCTCTTGCAAATGACTGTGGCAGTAATTTAGTTTGCAGCTGAACAGTTCTGATTTTTTTCCCAGTCCCTGAGAATAGCTTTTAAAATTATCTTTCTTTCCACTTGATCTACTGATTTTACTCTTAGGGTCTAGGTTAGGTATACATAGTTCTCATTGTAAACAATAACAACAATTACATGCAAGAACAGAATTTTCAGATATTCTTTGTGCTACACTCAGGAAGTTCAGCAATGGGCCTTAATTCCTACCTTTTCAGTGGCAGATATTTCTCTTTTCCATTGGTATGTAGGTTCCCTTTCTGTTGCAGAGAAATATATATATATATGCTGCACACCTTTCTTTGGTATATTAAATCTGGCTATTACTTGTCCAAATCTTGGATCAAAGGGATTTTCTAAAGGTGAGGGAATACAAATGATTCTATCTATGTTAGGGTCTAAGCCAGGAGAAACTTCCCTGTAAACCCTCAAAAAAAATTAAATAGAAGGCAGAGTTATGAGTAAGGCAGTTCTGAATAAAGCAGTTAAGGGTGCACGATCAGGATGATTAATTTCAGATCTATGTGATTGATTTATTATTGTGTATATACATAAATGAAAAATGCTCTTACACAGAATAAAACTTTAGTGTGTTAGATGTAACAGTTTGTAAAGCTTTTAATGGAAAAGTTTGCTCCTACATTTTTCATTTGAGGAAGGTACTTTAAAATTTACTTCCCTTTGAATAGGGACAGACACTTGCTGAAAAATCTGGTGGGGCAGTAGTGTTCTGTATTTTAGCAGGAGTTCATTTTGTGCCGAGTAAAACAGGAGTAACGTCAGAGTAATTTCTTATTTTAGCATGATGCTTTGAGTAAGGCATGGGATATTGTGCTGTGCTGCGACTCTGTAATATAGTGTGGGAAAAGGTTGATAGTCTTTCAGAGACTTTATTTTGGTTTGGTTTGGATAGCATCGCGTTCACTTCCCTTCGCCGTTTTATGAACACTATGATCAAAATAACAGTGACATTTGCAGGATGAATGCTTCACTTAAAATGTTCAAAGAAGCAGTGTTTTTTACATGTCAGCAGTCTACTCCAGCACCCTACCTGAATGACTGAATAGCTAAGCAAAATACAATTGCAGGAGCATTGTCACAGCAATCATGCTGTAAGACTATCAAGCTGTTGTACTCCTGTTACCTTTCAGACAGTCATCATTACTCTGCAGGAACAAACTGTGGGGACCGTGTGAGAGTTGTGATAATCTGATAAATTGCATTTTAATGTTAGCCAGATCATTTTGTTAACTCTGAAATTCCAGTTCAAGTTTTCTTTCATTATTGCATTATATCCTGTGCCTTTATTCACTAATAATTTTTTGAAAATAAGAGAACGATTGGTATGGAGATGTTAGTGCCATCCTTACAGTGATGTTAGTAAGAAAATCAAAATCCTCTGGAGATAGTTCTAGGCTTGGTGATATTTTTAAAGCTTAACATTTTGTCAGCTGTCAAGAACAATCTGATTGGAGAAATTGCTTTTGATAAAATTTAATAGCTTGAGAGTCTCTTTAGTGGTAATTAATCCCCCCTCTGCTTAAATGCTCAAGCTTAATGCTTAAGCATTTTCCCAAACTCTATAAATCCATTTGACTGCTTTAACAACAGAGGTATTATAAGTTTATTGGAGAAGTTATGTTAAATGTCTCTGTTTTGCATGTATACTTGTAAGAACTTATCTTCAGAGACATTATTTTTACATAGGAGAAGAAAGTAGGATTTACCTGCATGAAAATACAGGCCTTTAGTGTTGTTCCTTCGCTTTGCACCATGTTTCCTTTTCTAATTGGTTGGAACAGTTTGAAGGGTAAACACTGAGAGCAAAGCTAGATCACTTGTAGTTTATATAAGCAAAATGGTGCCGGATCTTCTATAAAATAAGTTGTAAAGTAATTTAATGACAGTATTTATATAAATACAAAACATTATAAGTTCAATAAAATTTCGAAGAGCTCCCTATGTTAAGTCAACAGGAAAGCAATTTTCCAGCACTCCAATTAATTTGTTCACAGGGAACATACCTTCTGAATAAAGAAGCAGATCCTACCACTTTGCTTTACAATAAATATATCTATTTTTAATATAGGAGTGTGTAGGAATCTACAGTTCTGGAAATAACACTTTGTTTATCATCATAAATCACAGAAGGTTCTGGGAAGCTGTGTAACTAAGTCTGGTGTTCAGATTGAAAAAGATGATGTGGAATGCGTAGAAAGTTTTCAAAACATTCAGAGTAACTGCTGTGAGTCCTTTAAATTCAGAAAACCTCTTGAATAAGAGGACATATTTGAATTCAGTCTTACCCATATGAGATTTATTCTAAATGAGGTTGTTTGGACTTTCTTTGATAAAATGGAAGAGCCTATTCCAGAATAAAACCTGACATAATCTATTTTGCATGATGCACATCACTAGAAACAAGACCTGTTGACAGAGCAGCTGTTCTAATTCTTGGACAGTTTACAGGAGTTTGTGTCAGCTTTCATGAACCAGTTTTTCTTCACTTTTTATTTGATACCAAACACATGTTGCATTATGAAAGCTTGGTAGGCTTGTGGATACATAAGGGCTAATGGATACATCTGTATCTTTTCTTAACTAGTCACATCATGGTTACTAATACTATTACCTATATAGTATCTGCTGAATTTGTGACCAAATTCTTCCTTGTCATCAGTTTGCCTGTCTTTTCACTCTTCCTTTCTTCAGCACACTAATCCGTCTGTGTTGCCATTATATATATGATGTAGTATGTTATGTGACAAACATCTTAAGGTATGTATTGGTAAGTTATGTGAAAACTTAACTAAAACAGGAATAACATCAGTGAATTAAACCCATAGTTTTCATTCTCTGTGTTAAAGTTTACCCTCAGAGGAAGGTATTAAACTGTCATAATGGAAAAATGAGCAATGGTACTATCTATTCCCTTCTGTTGCAATATACTGGGGATTGTGTCCTCTGTAAAGGTCTATACAGCCTAATGACAGTGGAGAGATTTTCATTTTGATACACTCACTCATATTATGTTGCTTTTCCATTTATAACCTGAAAAATCTTCCTCCCCCCCCCCCAAAAAAAAAAATTACCTCAAATGTCAGGGTAATTGATGTGATGTTTACTTTTCTTTGGTCTTTTTACTTTTTTATATTTCCTATCATTTATGTTTTACTTCTCAGAAGAAGAAGAAAGGAGGACCCATAAAGAACAAGCAGTGTGCTGTGGATATCATCATAATATAGTTTCATTCTGTATCATAGTCATAATGAAACTGGGCACCACTTTTGACTACTTTCAAACACATTTTTCATTAATGATAATTTCTTCCCTTTAATAGGTTTGTAATTTATTTAAAAACAAATGAACATGCAACAAGGATTGAAATGCTCTTTTCTGGAGCTGTTGTCAAGTCCTGTTGCTGACTAGCTTTTTTTTTCCCTAAATATATTCTATGACTTTCCATTGCCTCTTCTGCTTTCACTTTCAAAATATCAAGAGATTTTGCTATGTAGTTACTACTTGTCACTAAATTCCAGTGTATTACCTTTGTTTGCTTTGAAGTTTTCTCCCTTACTTTTATGCGGGTAGGTGGGGAAAAATGCCAAGTTTCTTTACAAAGTTAAAAATATGTATACTGGACTCTAAATATTTATGCTCCAATATGACAGAATGCTATATATTTTGTTAAGTAGAAAAATGTATCTCTCCTTTTGAAGAGAGAGCTACTACTCTAAGGGCGCTGAGGAAAAATGACAACTGTCTGATTATCAGAATTGGTTTTGTTGCAGTTAAAATTTACTGTACATTATGGCAGTGGAAGATAAGCGAAGCAGATTGTCTTCTTGACCTTTAACCATGGCTTTTTTAGAGCAAACGAGGGTCAGCAAATTTTTTCCTGGAGTCTGTGTGCTTAGGCCCACGGGATGATTTCATAATTGGTTTTGGTGATCGATTTTCAAAACTCTGATACATGGTATAAAGATGATTAATGTGATTGGAGTATTTAATACATTACCTAGTATTACTCTAAGGAGGACAACATATTCTTCAAATTATAAATTATTTTCTTTTTCAAGGTGATGTTTTTATATATTGCATTGTCTTGGGATTCTTTTATACTACTAAGTATGGTTTGGCATACTAAATATGCCACCTTTTAGAATAAGGCTTTATTTGGGTAGCCTCTTAAAATGTCAGAAGAAAAAGAAAGACCTTTCCCTTGAAGGGTTGAGAGTCAGGAGGTGACCATTTCATACAGAAGGAGAAGGTAGGGAGGCAATGAAGTGATACTGCTGAGTGTCACAGGCAGTGGTGATGAAACCATTTGTTTAAAATATGGTTTTAAAAAAACTTTTGTGGGTTAGGTTTACATTGTCATCTTGTGTCATACCAGGTTTCATGTCTCTTACCAGAGCTAATATAAAGCTAGCAGAATCTTGATATTGTGTGATCTTGAAGAAAAAATGAGATCACATGCTGATATTTAATCTGAAACAAATTTGTATGGTCGAGTGATGCTGTAGAGTGAGGATTTGTGGTGTGGGCACCTGAGTATCTTGGGTTCTTTCATTGGGTTGCAAGGCTCTATCATGAGGGGCCAGGCATGGGGGAGTTTTAAGAGGGAAAGTTAATGAGGACAATCCCCTGGTTCTGTAAAAATGCTGGGGGTAATACTTGCACCTGTGAGAGTGTCACAAGATACAGTGTGAAGGTATCTGCTTGAAAATTTAACAAATGGCTTGTACAGATGGTGCCCTGAACTGACCAGACATGGAAAGCTGCCATTGACAGTAAATGGCTGCGATGGTTAGGAACACATCATTTTTTTTAGTTTTATCCCTTTTTTTTTTCTTGGTGATATTGCTAATTTATACTTTATAATATATGCTTATTTTGTCTACTTTCTGATAATCATAGCTTACTGAAGGTGGAAGTCGCTTTTATGGTTAAAAATGTTTTGCTCAGTTTTTAATATCAAGCTGTCTTCAAGCCTTTATTTTGTGAAGCTCTTTAAGCAAAATGCTTTAAAACAATTTTCATGCGTATCTCACTGTTAGTATTTTTGTTCTGTAAGTTTTGTTTCAGGTGGTAGATTTAGGTGACTGTTTAAAACAAAGGAAAAAAGGATTAAAAAAAAGAAAATGAATGGCTTATGAATTTAGTTTCCTTGGCTATTTTCTGTTATATGATGATATATGATTTTTATTTTTACACATAGTGATGACTTAATTTCCTGAAGCCTTCTACAGAAAACTTTGTCAACGGCTGTTTGGAAACTCAATTTAATATCAATCCATTCTCCTTTCTCCAGTGTTTTGGTGAACTTTTCAGGAACTGTGAAAGATAGGAATGACATAGTTTTTCTTTATAAAAGGTATTCTGCCTTGCTTCCAAGATATATAAAGTAACTTGAAGATCACTAATACTTTGATAGTTACCAGGTTTTCAATCTGATGTTGTAAGCAACTTATTTGCTGTCCTTCCATCCTCATATGTTTTTACCTCAAGTGCTCTTTTGTTCTCATAGGACAGCAGCGGGGAAAGAAAGAAACTCTCTAATGTGTAACTCCTCATTTAATGTTCAAGTGAGTTTAAATCCTTTAATGTGTATAGGCATAAATACTTTAATTCAAAATATAGAAAAAAAGGTTATTTTTTCACTATAATGTCAGATGATTGTTTGAGCATAAAAATTCATCATTTGACAATGATCTACAAAAAGACATCCCAAGATGTTTTATGCTGTTCTGCACTCTGGACAGAAAAATCCAAACATGACTGGAAAGGGAAGGCAGGCTTTGCCCAGGGTAGGTATTGAATCTCATTTAATCCTTTTGAGATGGATTAGGTGACTTGATATCTAGTCCAGATCCTAAATGGGTAGTGGTTATGATATAAACACCTCGTTTAGGATGAAGGAGATCTAACTTGGTTTCACCCAAGATCTTGGGTAATACTTTGGAAAAGATACCAAAATGAGGTAACAGTCAGTGTCCCATTGCATATTATGCCTCGACTATTGTCACTCTAACAGGATGCTGTTCTGTGAGGTGTATATTTTCCTTACAAGTAATACGGAGTTTAACTGATGAAATACAGTCGTTACTCCCACTTCATCAAATGGCCACTAAATCATATGATCTACTCTGGTTTTGTAATTGACCTTATGTCAAAAGCATCATGTGCCATCGATAACTGTGCCTCAGCCATTTTCTCTCTGAGCCAGATGTTAAGTTTTCATTTTCTTCATTCTCACATAGTAACAACAGTAAATTAACAAAAACCTTATTAGAGAAAAAGCAACAGTTTCAACATATGACCAAATAATATAGTTTGGGTAGGATATAAGGTATTTGGTGTGCCTTTTTCATATGAGAATGTGGCTTACGAGCTACTTGAACTAAAGGTGTAGTTTTAAACACATTTTCCTGTTTCTAGCTTATGAAGGAGGACTGCATATGTTTTGGGGTGTTTTTTAAGCAGAAAGAAAGAAAGCAAAACATAAGCTGTGAACTGGTGTTATTCAGGCCTCTGAAAGTCTGGAGAAGTTCAAGTTCTTCCTAAAAGTTTACTAGAATGCTATTACAGTACAGTGCAACTGCAACTTCAAAAAAGCCAGGATCTGTCTGGTTCATGATCTACCACATTCAGACCTGTGCCTTTACTGACAGGGTGAAGAAACACCAAATTCCCAAAGCTTTTCTTAGTAGGAGTTTCAGAAGAGGAAACTTGGAAGTCTCAAGTCTCTCTAAACCCTGAGCTCATGTAGTCCTTTCAGTTTCACATGCCTCTGTTCTTGCTTGTCCATGTCCAGGAAATGCGGAACCACTGAACAATGATTTTAGCAGTGTGGAATTCTGGATACAGAACGCATTCTGTAAAGCCACTTCAGAGCAGAAAACTTCTGATTGTCTTTGTCTTTCTCTTCTATTTTGGCTTCTGTCCTACTAAGTTCTAAGGTGACCTGAGTTGGTTTGATATAAACTGGAATATGTAACGTTTTGTTTCCAGGAACATAGCTCTAGCCAGTGAGTTAATTTTGTGACTACACAAAAATATTCCATGATTCTAAAGAAATTTTGCTGTTTTCATATTAATTACTTATCTAAATGCCATAACTCATTTAATAAGGTTTTCTATAGATGATGCAAACCCCCATTCTTGGTTTCAGAGATGGTAAAATTAAGTATTACATATATGCCAGGTATTGGCCTTGGCCTTTATTAACTGAAGTGCTATGGCTGTTGTGCTGCTTATGTGAAAATCATCTCTTGCATCCAATTTTAAAGATACTGTTATGGAGTATTTGCTTTGTAATGACGCTAGAGCAGCTCTGATCTGTTTCAGTGTTTGTAGCAAGCTCAAGCTACTGCAAAATCTTTCACTGTTTATGGTTTCTTTAAGAAACAAAAGGCATTCTGAAGAGTGGTCTTTGATGTTTTTAAATGTTAAAGATCTGATGCGTGTGAAGGTTTTAATAATAAATTAATTAATCTGCTCAGGTTGACAGAGGAGGGGATAAAGGCAATAATTAGTTACTGGGATAAGATGTTTGATGTAGCACTGTAGTAAGTCACGTGTGTCTGACAGATGTGATGCTTTAGGAGAATGTGCCAGGTGCAAAGTCTGTCGTTCATCAAAATTTTACTTTTTCTAATTTCCACTAAACACACTCATCAGAGGAAACAGAAATTCAGGGTTAATGTGAGGAGAAATGAAGAGTAATGAGACTTTAACATGAATTTTTCCACTTGCAATATTCAGTGTAGAAATGGCCTTCACCGATTAGCTCTGAAGCAGGTGTGCTGGGAGTTTTTCCTATTCTTTTTCTCCAGTATAAAATGTACATAACAATGTTTTCTTTTTTTTTTTAAGACAATACAAAAAGAGATCATACCTAAGTTGCAGCATACAGGCAAAAAAAAATGCAGCAGCCAAACCCTGCAAATGATCACCATTCCATGTCCCCTATGCTGTTCAGATTGAATGATCAGATGTCAAATTTTGTTTCAGGATAACTGAAACTGTGCTAAAGTTACAGGTTTTTCCATAGATTGCTCAGTTTGATCTATGCAAGCACGTCTTGTATGAACACAGAACTTTACAGGTCCTAAATGGTGGAAGTTTCCTAAACAAAGAACAAATTACAAAATGAAAAGGCATCTTAGTAACATTAAATCACTTGCAATAAATGTTGTAGTTAGCAGTGTAAGTCTCTGTGAATTGTCTTGTAAATCTAGCAGTTGATTTAAATGCCGTATCTGGAGCTATTTTATTTTCCTCATGACCTTGAAGAAGCTTGGGTTTTTTTCAGAGTATAAAATATGCATATGGATTTTTTTAAAGGGTATTTGTTTGATAACTTACCATCATTGATAATAATACAATGATTGCTCTCTACAGGATTCTAAGAGCAGGAAAATAATGATTAGAGTCTAAATCTTTTTTTAAGCTACTTTAAATTGAGTTTCGATGTGAATGGTAGATAGGGGAAAAGCAAACTTTGGCATTCAAAAAGTAGGGAAATTTTTCTGTGGCTTGCAATGGAATTTGATCCATTTGATAAACCATGACCTTTAAGGTAAACATATGTTCCCTCCCTGAAACTGCCTTTACAGACTGTCGCTTTAGTAATCTCCAGGTTGTCTTGGAAGTTGAGAAGGTTGTCCATGCAATTAAGCATATTAGGGGCTGCAAGTACATGACTTTAAGGATCTGTTTGCTCTGACGGGTTAGAACAGAATTACCCCTTCATATTTCCTAATTTAATCTTTTGTTTTTCTGACAGCAAAAATAGCTCACTGAAACTTCTGTCTTAACATTTTTTCATATTTAAAATTGCTCTTACATAACTTAGCAGTAACTAATACCTTGAACCCATACTTATAGACAGGTTACTTATAGACATATTACTGAATGAGAACAAGTATGCAGTCCAGTGATGGTAGCTTAAAGTCACTGCAACAAACAGCATGCATGCAACAGATCTGAAGGAGTTTGTTAGAGCACATTGCCTTTGCACTAGAAACTTG
Organism: Todiramphus chloris collaris; assembly: GCA_025345505.1. Classification (NCBI taxonomy): domain Eukaryota; kingdom Metazoa; phylum Chordata; class Aves; order Coraciiformes; family Alcedinidae; genus Todiramphus; species Todiramphus chloris. The sequence goes on from JANVCC010000068.1 coordinate 3,726,795, forward strand.
CTCAGTGCATGTAGAAACTGGCTCAGCTGGCTGGTGTAAACCCATTCAGGTCTTCTTGGCACTGTTTAACTATCAGATTTCAATTACAGTTGAGATCCTATGCATCAATGCAGATTATTTTTATAAAAAAAAAGTTTGGCCTTTAAATCACAGAAATGTGATATTTATTAAAGGAATGCTAATTATCCTACAAACCTTGGGGTTTATTATGTTGGCTCAATGAACAGTACATGTCAGGGAACCCAGAAAAGACATCCTAATACCAATATGTACCAAATAGCAAGTTGGGTTGCACCAAGTAGCAGTCTTCATTCCCCTTAGCAAAAAGTCATTTTAACGTAAGAATATTCTGTGCCTTGTTTATCTTGAGCTTCTGCTTGTACAATGAAACATAAGACTCTGATGGTTTTGATTCCACTAGATATCTTTAGGGCCATCATAATCAGTATTGAGCAAGAAAAATTCCTCAAATTTCAAAGTCCTGAGAAACTGTGGCACCCAGAGGATTGCTGTTTGAGGGACAATTGCTTGGAACGCTTTTGTTCTGATGCACAAGTGGGTAATTGGTCTGGTAGTGCTCCAGTATTAATGATCTGTCAGTGTCTGTGGAAAGTCAGTATGGCCTGAGATACTGAGTCATAAGAAGAGTGATCTATATTTAATGCCCCTGACATTGGTAGGGTATCCAAAAAGGTTTATTATGGTTTGTGTTAGGAAATAGAGTGCTCTGATGCTTCAGTCCCTTCTGTGACCCCTGTGGGGCTTCCAGAACATACAGAAGTATCATTGAAATAAAGTTCAGGCCAAATCTGGATAAAATCATTTTTGCCTTTTGACAGAATACCAAAGCTACTGCACAGATTTTGCTCTGTAAGAACTTGCCATTAAAAATGCATTTAGTAGGCTCAGACATATGGAAGCTATAATACATCTGGTCCCTAAAGCCAAATTGTGTATGAAGCATTATTGGTCTTTTTTTTGTTCCTAAATGTTCTCTATTCTGATGGTAGATTAAATGGTTTGTAATGCTTCCCAGTATGTTGATGTTCATGTAAATCAACACATAATCTATCAGCATTGTATCCTTTTGTCTAGTGATATTCCCATTATTGATTTTGCAGAAGATTGAATGCAAAATACTGGAGAAGTGATTACCTTAGTTACACCACTCTTGTAGTTGTAAAACATGAGATCATTCTGATGCATTTCATTTCTAGTTTAACAACTCCATCCCCAAAAACAATATCTGACAATCATCTTAATGAAGAGTTAAGACTGAAGATATGAGTACTTGCACAAGTATAAAAGTATACACGTGATGTATTATAATGTTCCCCGAGCAAAGCATTGCTAAGAAGTAAAAGGGAAGTATAATGTAAAAGATAAACTAAAAGACATTAAAGACAATCCACAGGCTTGATATATGGATATACACTTCCTCTCACGTGAGGCAATCTACTAAATGTAGCACTGAGTATTATTACTGTCCTCAGAAAATATGTTATTAATAATTAGCTTAAACTTCAAAAACATACTTCCATCTCTTGGCTAACTATGGAAAGTCAGCTGGATACTGGGACTGCACTGGTACGTTCACCCTGCATAAGAGAACATGTGTAGCTATCTCCTGAGTTAAAAGTAACCGGTTAGCTCCAGATCTAAAAGGCAGTGTAGCTACGGAAGGAGGCTGTAGCACTTAAGTTTTTTCTTCACATCAGGCATTCTGAGGGCTTCTGACGCAGAGATGTAAAAAGTTTCTAAGCACTCATAACACTGACAGATTTTGACCTTGTTAAATAATTCTAGGGTTTGCCTACGGTGTCTGCTGAAGAGCAGATGTAGCACATTAAGATCTGAGCTTGTCATGAGTCTAGGATCTTATTGACAGCATGGGTTTCCATATCTGAAAGAGTTATTTAATTCACTTGTTAATTAAATCAAGGTCAATTAATCTAATGAAAAAACTGTGGTTTGATGTTGTACAGTGTTTGGCAGGATTTTATTGTTGCTGCTCCCTGATGCCCATTCCCACTGTCAACCATTCATCTGTACTGGCAGAAGTGCTGGTGGGGTCAGTGCAGTGGCTGAATTAAGGGAGTGATCCAGCTGAAAAACACTCCAGTGAAATGAAACAGTGTTCTCCATCTATTACCATTTCTTACACCCAACCAGGCCAGCTCTTATGTGTCCTCATGGAAATTTTAAGAAATTATGAGAGGCTAGATGAAACAGCAGGTGGAGATTTTAAGAAGACAATTTTGTGATAATAGACCATAACTACAGATGCAGAGCTTTATTCCTAGTTCTTCCACTGAATAGTCGAGTGAATTTGAATTTATCATTTTCCTGCTGTTTGTAATTCTTTTAAAAATCTACTGAAAGAAGAGGGAAATATTTTTTTCATTGGAAGATGCTGGCTCACAGAAGCACAAATGTTTCAATTTTATTAGACTTTTGCCAGAGCATGTGCTTTGCTGAAGTGTATGGTGGGCTACATGAGGACTATGGTCTTTCTTAACTTTGTCAGCGCCTTAAAGTTATCAGACTTGGTCTTAGTTACAGTCTCCCAAAGCTTTTGCATCTCCCTGGGATGCTGCAAGCTGCCCAAGAACCCTAGGAGTCCCACTTGTACCAAGAGGCTTTCAGAAGTGCTATGCCATTCCCCTTTTCCATCAGGGAGGGCAAGTTATATTCATGTGAGTCCAGCCAGTATAGTTGTCTTGGCAGTCAGAGTAATGTTTTTTTTCTTAAATCAGAGGTATCTAGTATTCAGCTGACTAGAGAAGATATTTTTCTCCAAAATATTTGGCTTCTGATAACAGAAACTCTTTTGATCATTCTGTTTTATGCTTTTACTTAGGGCACTTACCTGGTCTAAGCATGCTTTTGTTTCTTTATGTTCCTTTATTTGTTTGTTTTTAGCACTCTTCTGGAGAATGTCATATAAAAATCAGTTCTTTAAGACTAATTTGAGTAATCCACTTTTTACATTCTGTGGAATACAGTCCTTTCAGGTCATCACTGGAGTCTTTCCTTTCCTTTAGCTGATACTTTAGTATATAATCTTCGTAAACTAAAAGGTTTTTTTTCTCTCAGAAGATGATTTGTAGGTTTCTGATATTCCTATAGCTGGTTTGTTTTATTGGGGGATCATTTCATATTCTAAATAGGTAACTGCAGCTACATTTGACAGATTGCAATGTGACAGAAAAAAATCTGTGTGCGGTATATAAAAAAAAAAACATTTTTCAACATAATTTTTTTTTTTCTTCTTTCTAATTTAGTGTGTCTACATGCTGATTTAGTGAACTGCATATGAAAGAAGGGATGTGAACAGTCTTCAGTTGTGCATGTATGAAGATCTTGGACCCTTTCATGCCTTACATTGTCCTGGAGGTCACCTGGATAATGCTTATTCTGGAGCAGAGCAGTAAGATGGAGGTAATGGACCAAGGACCTTATCTCATGGCTGAACATACACTGTGTGTTGTGTAGCCATAATGTCCAGTGCCTGTTTCTTAGCTTTGGTGTTCCATCTGAGATGTAGCATCTGATTGGGAAGTTTCTGTGATCTACCTCAGGACAAGGTGAAACAAGCCTTAACTGCAGCTGAGCTGTTAGGATAGCTGTCATAATTCTGAAGTAAAAATACTTCATTTGTGTTGATTTGTGTGGGAAAATGCTTCAAAAAGCTGGTTTTCATCTTTTCTCTGCTGTTTATTAACCTTCCATCTGAGATGAGAGGTGTGGACCTATGGTACACAATAATAGGTCAAGTGTGAACAGAAGACTGATGCAATAGCAGTTTGCCATGGAGAAGGCTGAGGTAAAGTGTGTATTCAGGTAGTCATGCAGAGATATTTTTTGATTGTTGTTTGGAGCTTGTTTCATTTGTCTAGTAAAGAGCTAATACTTACGTGGATTTTAGCGGTTTTATATATTTAAAAATTCTTGTGGTAGGATTACTGTTTGTTGGTGTTTGGGGTTTTTTTTTTGTGCTAAGAAATGGTAGTAATAACAGTCTGAATGCTGTGATGATCTAGACTTCTTATAACAGTTGTCAGCTTAAACGAGGTTGATTTATTCTACTTGCAAACTGTAGGGTATGGGAAGTTCTTTGCTGCACAGGATGAGTTTTGCATAGCCTATGAAAGGACACAAACTCTTTTTGGAAAGGGTGAGGATAATTGCCCAGACTGCTTTGTGAAAAGCTTGAATCAGTGGTGGTTTATCACCTTAGGAAGAAAAAAACCCTGGGATTATATTTATTTATTTATTTATTTATTTGTTTGTTTGTTTATCTACACATAACTCAGAAATGACTTTAGTGTAAAAAGGTCAATCTTTCTTTATAATCTTACTCTCATCATTACCTTTGCTGTCCAGTATTATACTGACCTTCCAATAATACATTCTGGGTGAGCAGTTGAGCTTGATTGATGGTGTGGATTTTCAGCTGCAACTGGGATTAGTAGCTACGTATAATTGTGCAAGAATTTGTTTAGTGATGGAAACAGTAAGAAGTGGTGTATGCACAGTGTATACATGCACTTTTCTGAAGACTGTTCTTGCTGAATTTATCACTGTTCCAGTTTACTGCAGTTCTAGTTCAGTTTTTGATAATTGACATCACAAATAAATTTGATTTACCATTTTATTATTTACTATATTATTTTTTAGTATGTTATTATTTAAGGTATCTGAATGCACTCAGTTGTGTCTATTTTTATTACTACTACTATGGATTTTGGGTTGAAGAGGAAAATTAAGTTTGTAAATTTTCCTCTGCCCCCATCAGTTGTCTCCGCCTTTTCTGCCAGGCTGTTCCCAGTATTCCCTTTCTTCATTTTTTTTCCTGTTTCAATCTTTGTTATCTGGCATTACCAGAGTACAGCAAAGTGAGTTGCTTTGCATTTCTGTTGAATAGAAGCATGACTTCCAGATATTCACATATATGTACAGGGGATGGTCATGAAAGAACTTTGGTTTTAAAAAGCAATTCTGCTGTTATATGTGATCTTACAAAGTACTCTATTCCCCATTAAATGTTTGCATTTTGTGAAATCATTACTGTACCTGGATGCTTTAGTATATTTAAAAAATTATATATATAAATCTCTACCAAGAGAAACAATAAAGTTTGTCCTGCCTTTGACTGTCCAGAAGATGAGAAGAATGAGGGGTAACTGAAAGCAAGCAAGCTGGATTTTGTTCATTTTTTGTCTATCATTTATTGAAATTGTATACATAGCTGCAGGTTATCCCTGTGCAAAATCTTTGGATATTTTTTGGTTGTGCTGGTGAGTCATAGAGTACAGTTTGAAGATGATAAAATTACGAAGTAACTGCTCCAGACTATCATCTTTGGAGATGTGTTTCCTCTTATTGCTAATGCTAATTAATGATGCAAGGAAGGAATTGCTATTCTGCAGTGTGGTGTGATTAGTTGAAGGATGTGGCGCTTAGTTTTTAACAAATACTATATTTTCATTTAGAAATGATGGATCCTTAGGAGGCAGTAAATACAGAAACCCACCCTTGGTGCCATTTTTTTAGAATCCATGTGGGAAGTGCACTTCAAGAGATGATACCACAAACAAAGCTGCACGTCCTGTAGAGATCTGTAGCAGTGTATATTCCCTGAACTGTTGTTTAAGCCCTGAAAGCTGATCTTTGGCAGGATTTTTAACTCCATGAGATCTTAAAGTGTGATTGTTCTTCTTGTTTTTAAAAGCTAAGATACTTATTTATTTATTTTACTTGAAGCTTTGAGCTATCTGGCCTGGTGATTTCTATAAGCTGCAATGCTTATGATGTAAAGACCATGATATTTGTGAGGCCTGGAACATACAATTTATGGTTTTTGAAGCAAAGTGTACAGCCAGTTCATTTAATCCTTTTGGGTTTTAAGCTGCTCTGTGGTTGGACCCCTGGTTTCCCTAACTCGGGGCTTAAAATCTTTCTTCTTTCTTCTGGGTGAACAGGCTATCAGTGGATTGGGATAAAATTGTTCTTAGCTTTCTGTACAAATAGAGTGGATTTCTAAGTCTAGCTTAGATGAATTGCTTTTCTGGCATCTTGCAGACTGCTTTTGCTTGCAAGTTGTTTTTTTTTTATTTTAGCTTCCCAGCCAAGTTAGTAATATAGCCTCAAATCTTTCTCCACATCTGAACCCACTTTCTGCTGCTAAAGTTGTAAAAATAGTGCTCTGTACTAAAGTGTCTCTGTAGTGTTTTTAAATTGAAGTGTTTGTCTGTAGCTATATAAAAGCACTTTTGTGACTGCCTATGCAAAAGATGGGCAGAATTAATACTTCACTGATTGCTGTGAAAGGCTGGATAAAAAACTTCTCTTAGTTGTCTTGGCATTTCTGCTCTTCTCTGGCCACGCTAACAACATAATCGCTGATCCTTTGGATATGGGCTGAGATTACACAAAGTGACTGGAGGGATCTAATGGCTTGCTGCTGCTGAGGGTGGCTTTCATGAATCCTAGAGGAACTATATCCTTGCCAACACTGGTGCTCAACTGATCCTTCATGAATTGCTTCAGTTCACTGCACTGTTAGAAAACTGACCTGTGGAAAGAAGAACTGGGACAAGGAGAGATACTAGGTGTTTCTGGGAGCTGAGGAGAACCAAGGGAGGTCTATCCCTGTCAGTGACTATAAGCTATTTGATCAGCATTATAGTAAAACCTCGCTCTTCCTCAGTGGATGCTTAAGACAGCTGATATGTCAAGATGGGCCAGGATGATGCTAATTTTGCTGCCTGCCTGAATTTTCTCTGATTGTGGATAACCGGACCTACAGCTGTGATTTGAGCACACAAACCCAGTATCTCCTAATACAGTAAGTTGGAACCAAGAATTCTGTGCTGTGCCTATATCGTGCAAATATATTCTTTGGGTGCAAACATGCCTTACCTTTGAGAGTAGCAAAGAAAAATTGGCAGTGGCCTAAACTGCATTAGGTAGATTTTTGATGATTTTCACCCCTCATGGTAAAAATCCAGAATTCAGTAATGTGACAGTAAAATGTTATCTGCTGTTTCATGAGGGGAACAGTGGAATATTTCTTCCTACTGGGGGGGGGGAAGAAGCCAACAGCTGAAATCTTTTAAAAATGTTTTGCTTCTTAAGATTATGTACCAATGCTATGATCTAGTCTAGAACTCTTTCTCTAGGTTATTATTCTGTTTCTCAGATATACAGATCAGAAACACTTCTCCAGTATTATAATCTAGGTTTAAGAATTTTATTAGTTTTCATCTTAAATGACATTAGCTTTCCTTCTATCTGCCTCCTCAAATAAGGAGACCAAAGGCCAGATATCTTGTCAGCAGTGTAATCCTACCAGTAACTTTTGTAACAGTATAACCTGCAGGCTGTCAACCAGATGATCATCACTGAAGTCTTTACTTCATTTTACCATAGGAGCTCAGTCTACCGTATTTTGACATATTGCTGGTATTAAATTGCTGGAATTGACCCTGTTCACTCTATGGATTGAAGCAGAGGTTTTTACTTCTCTGTCTGCAGCTCCATAATTCTGGTGTCTGTTCAGCATATGCTAGCACCATATGTGAGAAAGGGAGGTGTTAGCTTTTCCCTTCTCTCTGTGTGTAACCTGGGAAGCTGTGGGTGATGCCTTGCATACACGCAAGGAATACCAACTGCAATCCCTGTGTGATCAGAGCAGGCTAAAGTTCCGTGCTGTAATCTCACAGCCGTGTGAATGGCTAGTTAAGAGCCCTACCCTACTGCTGCCTTTCTTGATGAATGCTGTATTTTAAAATTGTTCATACATTTAAGGGTGATTTTGCTGGGATTTTTTTTTTAAGCTAAACTGTGTTTTGAGCTGCAGTCTTCTATTAACGTCATGGTGCTCACTTAGTACAGAATTGGCCGAGAAATCAATCTGCAATGATTCAAAACAGACGTCCTTCAGAGTTCCTTTTTGTATTATGAACTATCCTATATGGAGGCATGGCAATAAGGGACATTTTTCTTTAACTGAGATGGCAATGCAGAAGAGAGAATGAGTTTTGGGGGTGGGAGAGGGAAAAGGATAGTGGCAGGGATGAAGCTGCTTCAGCTGGAAGTGCTGACAGAAATGTCTGTCCCCTGCTCTGAGAGTCAGTGAAGTAGATCATCCATTTGCTTCGCAGGTTGCTGGTACTTAATGAAGAGAGTTCACAAAGGTGTGAAAGGGCCATTACAGTGTCATCAGCAATGAAAGGCTATCACTCACTGGGGGAATGAGGGATTTGGCTTTTGAACTGTTGAAGTTTTGAAATTCTTTTCACCTTTTCCCAGCCTGTTGCCACTGCTGGAGGACCATCTGGCTTTTTGACTTTTTGGTTGACTAGTTGTCAAAATGCTTCAGATTATTTTTATTTTCTCAAATGGAAGGCACATCTTCTGAGTAGAAGTTCCTTCTCTTGTTTAGAAACAGGTGGAAATTCAAAAGTATGGCTTCTGCCAGAAGACCAAAATCTAACATGTCCTCATAGGGCAGAAGAGAACACTTAGGGGATGGCACTGCCATTTGTATTCACGTATGCTTATTTTTTCCCTTTGATTTTTCTTCAGGCTTTGGGCTGTAACCATGTGTTAGGTGTAAGATGTTTTCTTGCTTTATAACTCAAGTAGCTTACAAAGGCATTAAAGTTAATGATTGATGAACTTTCTTTGTTATACAGCTCTTCATTCCAGGAGCTGCATAGATGCACTGTGGTTACTTTTTTTTTAAAGTTAACTAAACTTGCACAGTCTAATAAGCAAGCAAGCTACCTCGAGTATTACTGTTTAAATGTCTGGTTTCCCTGCACTACCAGGCTTAAGTGCAAATAATGCTTGGAAAAGTATGTAGTAAAGCTTCTTTCAATTAGATCTTACAAATTATTTGACAAGAAAATCTCTCTCTCTGCACCATGGAAACTCTTGACTTCCATCAGTGAAAATTGTAAAATGATTATAATTATCTGGAATTTTTGGCTGTGCCATAAGAGAATGATAGTGTCACCTCACTAGTAATTTTATTTTTGAGCTGATGATGGGCTTTATAGACAAAATATATCCTTACCATACAATGCGTGTAATGTAAATGTGCATGTATCCAACTATCTCTTATAACTCCTGAAATTTGAAATAACTGAGAAATGTCTCTTTCATGTCTTGAAAAAAAATGCATATCTGTACTCGAGGTAACTTAGATCCCCATGAAAAGATTGTTAACTAGAGATAGTTAACTAGTTAAGATAGTCTTAACAATCCTCTACATTCATAAAAGTAAAAGGAAAAACTTTATAGAAATATTTTTGTGAGAGTGAGCCATGATAAAAAGAAGATAGTTTTGATAAAATGATGATCAATGTCTTTTGATCAGATATAGGAATGGGAGAAACTGTTAAAGTCTAGGAAAAAATGGTGCATCACAGCACAATTACTTAAAAAAAAAAAATAAAAAATATATAAAGTGTTTATTTTTTTGAGTTTTGAGCAGGACCTAAAAGTAAAAGAACATACCCCAGTGTTATTTGAATCATTGTTACATCAGAAATTGTTGAAAGTTACGTTTGCTGAGATTCTGATATAATACACATTTAACTTATATGTTCTCTGCCTCTTGCGTTACATCTCAAGCTGGGAAGGGTGGAGGGGGTGGGGGATGAGATAATTATGTTAAACCAAAACCATTGCTGATCTAGGTGAGGAGCTGTCTAAAAGTCTTTGAAGTTAATGGGAAGATTCCTACTAGCTTTATATAGTGGGTCAGATGCTTTGTGAATTCTTCCTTTATTGTGTCATGTTGTGTCTTTTACATAATTATTAATTTTCAGTAATTTATTGCCTGCTTACACCTATTACAGGGCCAAGAATATACTCTTGGCACTTACATAGAGTAAAATGATAGTTCAGTGGTTTTTTTTTTTCCAAATAAGGTTCTTCTTTGATATAGGTGTGTTGGAACTCATAAAGATTTTGAAAATATGGTTTAATATGAGCCTTTGAAGTATCAGAAGGGACTTTATGTACTTTTTCTATAATAGTAAAAATTATTTGTTAATAAACTGATAAAAAAACTGTAGTCTTTAGGCTATAAAGATAATGTTGTCATGTACTGTTTCTGGAAACTTTCAACTGTTAACTGTTTTTTTGTTAGTGTTCTTCCATTCCAAGAGAAGGTCATATGTGTTATGAAGAAATGTGAACTACAACTAAAACTCAAAGGAAGAGAAAAAAAAATAGAAAAAACCCAAAGCTTGGGCAACTGTCCTGGTAGATTCAGGATGATCCCTATAAGATTGTCCCTGTGATGTAATTTTAACAATATTTTGGGCAGCTCCTTTTTTTTTAACTCCCATCACATATGGGAAGATGTGATGTTCATATATGTTTCCTATGGTGCATGATCATGATTTTATTATCTCCGTTTCTCATTTTCAATTATTTTTTTCTCTACTTGATGAGATTTGTTTATTTAGTCATTTATCATTGTATCTTTTGGTGGTGTGTTCTTTTTCTCACCTTAGTTATTATTTCATTAATCTTCTGATAGAAGAATGAAAAATTTGTCAGTTTGAAAGAGTGGAAAGAGGAAAAAAAAAAAGGTTCAATCTGGGGAGATACCCTGATGATCAAGGAGAGATGGGATCTGTGAACCGTGGAAGATAAGAACTCAGAAAACGTTGAAATTCATAACCCTGCTATATGTAGAATGAATAAGGTATTGTTACACATATCTACTTTCCAATCATAAACTAAAAGTACATTTTAGCAAATCATTATTTGGTAAGTAAAGGACAATTTAAAAATAAATAATCTATTTGGTGAAAAAAAGTTTAAAAGATTTCCCCAGACAATGCATTTTATGCATTATAAGTGGGTTCAAGTGTCACATTTGTGGTTCTGTAGAAATGAACATCAACAGCAGATCATTATTCATATACATTTATATACTAAATTAATTTCTTACAATTTAAAACATGTGCCTTACAGTTCAGACTACTTTGCAAGCAACATGAAAAGCATCCTTTTGTAGATGACAGCCTTCAACAAAGTGTTTTTTACACCATAGATCAAATATGCAATATTAAAATGCATTATAGGCATATTACCGACTCTCATTATATGACAGAAGGGTGTTGGTGAAATTAACATCAACAAAAAAGACAAAGATTTTCTTACCTCTTAGTTGGAAGGTAGCAGCTGTTTGAGTAATTCCATAGAGGAGTAACAATGACCAACTGACTTGCACGTTTTAAAGAAAAAATGATATCAAATCCTTTGAGGACGCCATATGTTCTGTGCTTTGAGGCAGGCTGTGTATGGTATCATAGCAATTAGACTGACTGGAGACTCTGCTAAAATTTTATCCAAAATGCCAGCAGAGAAGAATTTCTTGGGGCTTTTTATTGTGAACAGAGACATACCTATGCTCCCAGTATTTATTTTAAAATATGTTACTTAAAATGCAAGTTTTTTTTTTTTTTCCTCAATCCTTTCCCATAGAGTAAGTTCGTTTGGTATGCCTTTTTTCTGTTGTTGTTTGTTTTGGTTTTTTTTTAAAGGTTGAATTTATTTCTTTTTGAATGATGGTTATTATCATTTCGCTTACAGAGAGACTGTGAAATAATGTTGCTTATAATAATGTTAATTCCTTTTGTCATTTGTGAAGGAGGTATGAAGGAGGCTAAGTATGCTAAAACTGCCTTGGTAGTTACCACTGGGAGTTGGACCATTCAGATGATTACTGGATGTAACTATCTGTTCTGCAGTTTGGTATTGAACTTCTGTAGTTTGATGTAACTTCTTCCCAGACCTATTCTGATTTAAGAAAGCTTGTATTGACTGGTTTCCCAAACTGGGCATGTACAAATAATCTGTGCTGATATTTTAGAGATAAGTCACTCTCCAAACTTCGTCTAGCTGAAAGCAAGAGTCTTGTATCACAAAAGATATATTTGGAGCCATTAGGAAGCAGAAAGGCCTATTAGCTGAAACTGCTACAAAGATGTTTTCGGTCTGTGCAACACAGTCTCCAGAGACCTGCCAGGACATATAACCCTCCGTTAACAAGCTGAGGGATGGTTTGTCTATGGATACGCATATATACTCTGAACTACTATATCCATTTTGAAGCAAGGCCTCCTCTCCTGTGCAGGTCGTATTATTTCTTTGCCTAATAACTGACAGCAAGATCCACAGTGGCACTTGACTGTTTTTCCAGTGTCTTGGTTCTGTCTGGCAGTTCACAAAGAGCCTGTCTGACCCTCTAGGCATTTTGGCATTCAGCTTTTTTTTTATTTAAGGCACGTTCTTTGTACATGTGCAAAAAAGGTCCCCAGAGCTTCATAATTCTTGCTGATAGTGTTTTCTAATGCAATATTGACATATCAAATACTGTGGCTCCCAAGTCCCCTTGTAGCCCGTCTCCTTCCACCCTCTCCCCCTGGGCCCTCATCCAGAAACACTGAATCCCCAAATTGATCTCTGAAGTCAATGGAATTACTTAGGTTTAGTGTTGTTTGATGAAGTTAAAAACTATGAACAGAGCCATGTAACCAAAGGCTTGCTTAAGAAGCACTGCAAAACTGCACATATGCAGTGTTAAAGGGTTTAAGGTCTGGGATTTTGTCATCTAATACCAGAAAAAGCAGAGGGCGTAAGAAAAGATCCCATGTTTGTCTGTGATACAATAAAAGAATATAAAATTTTGAATCAATGTTTACCATCCAACCCAAAAGGCAGTACAATTTGAAGGGTTATTTAGGAATTTGAGAATAAAAAGAAAAAAAACTTTCTGAATGTTTCAAGTTTTGTTTTTATTTTTGGAGGTCTTTTTTCACCGTAGAGACAGTTGTTTGAAGCTGTGAAGCTTGCCATCACAAAACTAGTATCTATCAATACAAATTGTCATGTTAATCATAAGTAAAGAGGTCAGAGGTATATGGTGAATACAGTTTTAAACATACTTCTGTAGTTGGTTGTTCTGGTAAATTGAGGTACGTGTTTATGCACACTTAAGAAGCTGAGTAAATAAGGCTGTGTTTAAAAGAAGACACATATATGAATTGCTCCATGTAACTTCTTTTTTTTTCCCCCCTCTGTGTAACTCTCTACACAACCTCGGTATTATATGCCTAGGTATTTACATGGTGTAAAGGAAAGTGCCTTCCTTTTATTTATTGTAGGAGCTTCTACATTTTCTTTCCTGCTTCTCATATGTTGTGAGCATTGACATTTCTGGAAAAGCTACAGACAGTCAGCAGCTGGGCACATGTGATGCTCTCTGGATCTGTCTCCATGGCTGTGGTATCAATTCTTCAGGGCTCCTAACAGCCAGTCAGGGTGAATCAAGAAATCTGCTATTAATGGCTGTTCCTTTGAAATGCCTTTGCTGCTGCAGAAAAAAAAAAGACAGGGATGCAGGCAGTCCTTGAGCAGTGGCATTGCTATTGTCTGCTTTAATGAGCCATAGCAACCAGGAGGAGAGGATCCTGGGGCATCTCAGCTCAGAGGGTGCCATCTGCCACATCTCAGCCAAAAAAGCCCTGTGTCCGACAGGAAGGTGGCAGCAGAAGGTGTTTGGTCTTGAGGAAAAAAGCAGCCCCAGATGGAAGGGGGAAAATAAAGATCCTCGCTGGTGTGGGGGCTTCTTGAAGTGAGAGGATTGCTTAACAAAGGGATTTCTTCCCTTTTACGGGAAGAGTATTGCTGTTTGTCTTGATAATGTGATGGTGGACTGTCTCCTTCACTTTGTACTTAAGGTGTTATATGCTCTTGTCAGTCATTTTACATCCTCTGAAAATTGCATGCAGTCACTTCTTACTCCAAGTCATAGACTCAAAGCAATGCAGGGCAATCTGGTAAAATGGATTAAGTGTAGCTATTGTAATATCCTCTTTGTTACACTTGAGAGGTCTTTCCTGCTGAAATTAAATGTAATTGAAGTTGCTGCCTGGATACCTCAGAAGCACTGTGCGTCAGTCTGGGAGGAACAGCCTGCAGCACTCCTGTTAAAAGTGGTATACGGGGACATTTTGACAGTAGGGTCAGTTCACAGCTAGGACCTGGGAGTCATGGTATTTTGGGAAAGAGATTTGTAATGGGCTACTGCTTAACTCTGAATTCAGTGAGATCCTTGGCTTCATTATTGTCTGTGGTCATGGTTAACTTTAAGAAACTTAGCAAGTAAGCACGTAAGCCAGATCATTATCTCCCATTTTACCAGGTGACCTAGACAGAAGCAGGATTGTCTCACAAAGTAGCTGGAAGGGGCCCTCTGTAGCAAGTCTAAGAAACCCAAGGGAGAAGGAGATGGTTGTTGTCACGGTTTAGGGTCAGGGCGACCCCAAAGGGGAAGAGAAGGGGAATAAGGGAGAGAGACTTAGCGATTAGAAAAGGAAACTAGAACAGCTTTAATGAAAATGAAATTAATAATAATAAAAATGAATATATACAAATATATACAAATTCAGTATTGAACCCAACCCCCCCAGTGGTAATTATGTCACTGTCACCACTAGTGCTGTGGAGCAGGCACCAGGATGTCCCAGGCTGGGCCCTGCAGCAGATGGGAGCTGTGTTCAGGATCTGGATTCTGGATTCCTGGATTCAGGAAGACACAAATCAGGTTCAAAGACAGAAAGGAAAGAGTCCTCCTTGGATGCTCCGAGAAAGAAACCAAAAGAGAACCCGAGCCAAGCTGAACAAAGCTGGCAAAGCAGGTCAAGAGGGCAAAGAGAGGGAGACCCTTGTGATCCCTCAGCTTTATACCAAATATGACATCTATGGGCTGGAATCCCTCATTGGTCAGTTTAGGGTCACCCGTCCTGCCCGCTCCTCCCTGCAGGCGCAGCCTTTCACTTCCTGCACCCCCAGTGTGGTACACAAGATCCAGCAGTGGCCTTGGTCTGCACACCAACCCTTGGTACTAACTCTAAACATGGGCTGCTATCACTGCTGGAAGCAGACACTGTCCGTGGAAACAGGCTGCTAACTTCAGACAGTGCAGTGAGTTAGAAGAACTGAGATGAAAAGTAAAATCACTGCACAGAATTAGTTCTGTTCTCACTCAAACCAGGACAGTCGTCGACATAGGAATAGGGGACAGCTCACAACTGGGCACACAGACAGTGAAGTGCCATTTTACTCAGCATAACAGCAGTTATGCTTCCAATGCTTCTTTAAAGGCTTTCCCCTTTGTCATTAAAGTAAAATGAACCTTATAAATTTGGTGAAGATGAAGAGGAGTAGGCATAGTGTTTGTGTAATATTATTTAGAAAGTTGTGGTTTTCAGGGCAGGGCTAATATGGTCAGGTATAAGAGATAAAAGACATAAAATTGGAGCTCAAAAATGTGGATCTTGTGCATCTGTAACATTCTTTTTTTCCTAGGATTTTTAATACCTTGCACTGTTTTACCCTTGTTACTGTGTACATCTGCTGCTTTAATTTCTATGGCAGTTTGTACTGTATATGAAAGCACTAACTGCTTTTGCTATTACACTATGTTTGCTATTGACTTTATACATGCTTCTTTATGTAAAATAAATTTAGATTTCATAATGCCTCAGTAGGAAGCTCAGTTCAGAAAGCAGACTGATTAATGAATGTTTCAGGGTTTCAGAGGTTATGGACACCATTGCATTACATCTCACTGTGAATTGACAAGTTATGTGAAGCAATTGAGAACAGAATGCAGTTCAAGTTCTTTTGTGCTACTGAAATGTCATCTAAGAGGTAAAATACTTTAATTAAAAATGCAGCTGAAATCTTAGCTCTAATTTTGCTTGCTAGATCAGATTTTTAAGTTGCTGTCTTAACCATAAATATTCTTGTATTTATGACTGGGGTTTTTTGTTTTGTTTTGGGTTTTTTTAATTATTGTTTTTTAAATTTCCTTCTGGAGATTATGATTAGTTTACTGATCTCAGGAAGCAAAATAGGTCAATGCCAATTCCCTGACTACCCGTTTCTTGTTTAAAATTTAAACTAGCTTAAGTTAGGCTTTCTATAGCATAGGCTTAAAGAAAAAGACGACCAGCAGACAGTCTGATCTTTGATTAAGCATTTGATATTGTAGCTGGACATGACTACTGTAAGAATTAATCAACAATTTCTAAAGTTTTATATAAATATAAATTAGAACTCTTATTAAGGACCTAATTTTTTTTTTTTAAGTATATAAAACTAGTATATAAAAGTATATAAAACAGACAAGGTGTACTTGAATTATTCCTTACATATTTGTTCTTCGATGTCATATTTGAATTTCTCTTGGAATAATTTTTTTTGAACTGTTCTTTTGTTTCAGGAGGGGTAGTCCGGGCAGTTAGCACTATAGATCAGCCTGTTTGTGTAATCCACTGCCAACCATGTCAGGCCTCTTTTCTCTCAGTGTCTAGATTGATACTTTCCTCAGATCACCCATCATCTTCCTTTCTTTCTTTTAATGTCTGAGAAACAAAAGGAAGGGAGGTGAAACAAACAAAAGAGGAGTAAAAAGGCCAAGACTGAAGTGAGGGAGCGGGTGGAAGAGCAGTGGGAAGGGCAGAGTAGGTTTCTGACAGAGCTTGTCCTGTCCCCTTGGGACTGTAAAAACGAGCTGGAATAATCAGTCGAGGCACTTGAGTGCCAAAAAAACAGTATCCAGATTTCAGAGAGTCTGGTTTTCCAAGTGTCTGTGCATCACATCATCTCCTTCCAAGCAGTGGGCTTCCTATCCTTGCAAGAGGCTTGGACCATGTGCTCAGCTGCCTCCCTGTGCTGACTTGCATCTGACAGTAATACAGTAATGACCATATGCAGACCATCACTATTAGTTTTAGTGTTCATCTTTCCTTTAATAAGGATTGCTGCTGGGTTTGTGGATGAAAGCCCAGCTACCCACATTCTGTCTTTTTGCTGCCTCTTTGTTTCTTGGGAGAGAACTGGTTCTGAAGGAGGCAGCTCAGACATCAGAAAAAATGACAGTGGTGATAGAATTGCTTCAGCTGCATTGGAAAAGATCATTCTACTTTGTTTTGAAAGCTACAAGAACAAAGCGCTCTTTCCCTGTAATAAGGCCTGTGGCTCCTGCGTTCCTCTGCACATCATCACAGAAGGTCAGGCAAGACAACACAGTGGTTACTTCTCCGGGTCTTTGATAGTTCTGTCACATTGGTTTCTAGAAATTGATGAGTCTGGCAGCTCATTCATTTCTGGGCACTTTAAAAGACACTGAACATTTGTTTCAGTGCCCTGTACTTCAAAATCCTAGGTGACTTTTGAAGGTGACTACAAGGAAGATGAGTAGAGATCCTTCACGCAGCAGAGTTTTTCAGCTGTTGCTTGCTTTAATAGCAAGAAGACACTGTCTTTGTACATGGGTTCTTTCCTTTTGCAGATGAGAAGACAGTGTAGCATTGTCAGCTTCCAGCTTCCTCTTAACATTTGGAACTTCTTTTATTTGGAGCTGATAAAAGTCTGTATGCCCAAGATATTCTCCCTGCTAGTAGTCTTGCAATTAAAAAAGAATTAGGAAATAAAAAGAGAGGTTAACATCTCAAAGCTTGAAGGGCTCTGCTTTTCATCTTGGAGTACCAATGTTAGAAAATTGCTTTGGTTTCAAATTCCCAGGGAACTCTCCATTGAGAATGCTCCACAACTTTTTAAAGTAGCATAACAACTCCCATTTTCTTGAAGCAATGGATTGAGAAACTTCAGATCTATAGTAATTTCCCTTTTCCTTGAGTTTTTTTCTTTTTTTTTTCTTTTTTCTCTCTTTCTCTTTTCCCCTTCTCTCTTTTTTCTCCTTTTTTTCTCTCTTTTTTCCTTTTTTTCTTTTTGTTTTTTTCTCTCCTTTTTTTCTCTCCTTTTTTTCTCTCCTTTTTTTCTCTCCTTTTTTTCTCTCCTTTTTTTCTCTCCTTTTTTTCTCTCCTTTTTTT